>CAUYRH010114657.1:0-13643 GCA_963574655.1 Perodicticus potto | reverse complement strand
TTCATATACAATCAGAAACATTTTGATCGTACTGTGAGAGATAGCCCTCATAGCATTTTCTTAATCACTATATAAAGACGTTGATACTCTACATTTGATAAGTTTCACCAGTACCCTACTAAGATGCACCGTAGGTGTGATCCCACCAATTGCCCTCCCATTATTATTATTTTTTTTGAGACAGAGCCTCAAGTTGTCACCCTGGATAGAGTGCCTTGGCATCACAGCTCACAGCAACCTCCAATTCCTGGGCTCAAGCGAGTCTCCTGCCTCCGCCTCCCAAGTAGCTGGGACTACAGGCGCCCGCCACAACGCCTGGCCATGTTTTGGTTGCAGCCGTCATTGTTGTTTGGCGGGCCCGGGCTGGATTCAAACCCGCCAGCTCAGGTGTACATGGCTGGCGCCTCAGCCCGTTGAGCCACAGGCGGGGAGCCTCTAATGGAGTTTCTTAACCTGAGATACAATCACCCCCAAGGAGCCTATGGATAAAATTTAATAGCCAGCATGGTGGCTTTTATTTTTTTTGGAGTTTTTGGCCGGGGCCGGATTTGAACCCACCTCCTCCGGGCATATGTGGCCGGCGCCCTAGTCCTTTGAGCCACAGGCACCACCCCTATGGATAAAATTTAGAGGGTTCATGAAATTGGATGGGGAAAAATGCATCTTTATTTTCAGCAACTTCTAACTAGACCTTACCATTAAAAATACTTACAAATGTAAACAACATACCACAGTAATAAGAACAATTTCTTTAACCTTATCATTGAGAGAAAACAGAAATTTTCATATCACATTTGAGTTGTTGCAAATATCTTGAAATAGTTTACAACCACCACTTTTTTTTTTTTTTTTTTTGGCAATTTTTGGCTGGGGCTGGGTTTGAATCCTCCACCTCTGGCATAGGGGGCCAGCGTCTTACTCCGTTGAGCCACAGGCGCTGCCCAACAACCACCACTGTTTTGAAATTATAGTAGTTATTAGACTGCCATTAGATTTCACAAAATTGAACAAAGAAGTACACATTACTCTAAATTAAATTTTAAGACATTCTGATAACTGTTTTAATAAGACTGGTTTCTTTCATAATCCTACATATGTTTTAAAGCATTTAAAAATTATTACAGGAAGAGCTTTGTAGACTTCACTAAAATTCCAAAGAAGTCCAAGGCACAAAACAGGTATAAGAATTTTAGCATAAGAAACAACCTCACTCCAGGAAGAGTTTTCCTTAGCTCCATGGGGACTGAACCGCAGGGATCCTCACACATCAGAGGAGAGTCTCTTAGGCTCCTTCCCCTTCCTGATCAATTTTTCAGTCCTCACTCTCTTCTCAGGGCCTGCACATATTCCCTGTTTTGTTCACTGCGCCTAAGTTGTTGAATGGTTGTTTGCCATCAAGAGTAACAGCTTTAAATCACCGGTCTCAAGCACATTATGAACATTAATTATAGTCTGGCCTCTCTTAATGAGGTAGGTGAAAACTACTATCATTTCCTACCTGGGAGAATCAGGTCCAGACAAGTCTGGTGATTCTGTTCTTAGGCCACCCGAGAAATACTGGCTCATTTCCAGAATCCATGCTTATTCCTCTCACTGGCAGTTTTTTAAAAAAACTCACCATACACCTGTTGCAAAAACAATCTAGATTCAAAATATGTTGTTGATGTAGGCATGGAGGTAACCTTCCTAAAGGTGGGAACGTTCGATGGCATCAATATTCACACTACACTAAACCAACAATTTATTTGTTGCATTGTTCTCTGAAAAAATATTAGATGTCTTAGTTGGAGGGGAAAAGCCCTACCTCAAAATAAACTATCAAAACCACCATCCACTTTTAAATAAAGCAATTAGTTCCTTGTTCTATTTAGAAATGCTGCTCAGAAAAGACCAAAAGGAACTTTAATTCTCAAAATGCATTGACTCGCTTTTTGCTCTGAAGTCACCACACCCCGTAAATACTTATGTCTTTTTGTGATACATTTGTTTCTTCAGGATTCGTGTTGCTTTAATGGTGTTTGTGGTCTGATCTCATCTAACTGTTTTTGTTGTGTGACAAGTTCATCTGGCTTGACAGGAGAGTGTGAAAAATTTAAAAATTCTTTGTCTTTTTTTTTTCTTTTGAGACAGGGTCTTTGATGCCCTGGCTGGAGAGCAATGGTGCGGTCACAGCTCACTACAACCCTGAACTCCTTGGCTCAACGAATCCTCCCTTCTCAGCCTCTTGAGTGTCTGGGACAACAGGTGTGCAGCCCACACCTGACTGACTTTTCGTTTTTGTAGAAACAGAATTCGGCTATGTTGCCCAGGCTGGTCTTGAACTCTTGGTCTCAAATTTTCCTCAAGCTACCCTCCTTCTCAGCCTCCCTAAGTGCTGAGGTTATACGTATGAGCCACCAGACCCAGCCATGATTTGTCTTTTTAAATGGTATTTGCTCTTGAATAATAACATTGCTTTCCTAAATTTCTACTGGCTTGGCAAAGAAGGCAAACAGAAGAAATAGTTGGGTACAACTGAATGAAATAAATAAGAGGGAGGAGGGGTAGCCCCTCTTTATAGAAAAATTCCAATTAATACACATAAAAAGAATAAGGAAAACCAGAAATTTGCATTAGGTAAATGCATAATTATTGCTGGCAAAATACATCGAAAGATTCTAAAATTAGTGGGCAAGAGTTTGAGGAAAACAGGATATTTGCATAGTCTCAACTTACTGGACTGAAGGTATTTTTTAATGATGGGGGAAGAAGAAGGATTACATGAAGAGATTTAGAAAAACCACCGAGTTGGGTGACGCCTGTGCTCAATGGGCAAAGCGTCAGCCCCATATACTGAGGGCGGCGGGTTCAAACCCGGCCCCAGCTGAACTACAACAAAAAAATAGCCAGGCGTTGTGGCTGTAGTTCTACGGAAAGAAGGAAAGAAGGAAAGAAGGAAAGAAAGAAAACCACCGTGTTTCCTGTCATTTAAAAAAATGATTATGGGTGGTGCCTGTGGGCGCAGGCCCCATATACTGAAGGTGTCGGGTTCGAACTCGACCTTGGCGGAACTGCAAAAGCAGAAAAACAGCCGGGCGTTGTGGCTGCGCCTGTATTCCCAGCTACTCCGGAGGCTGAGGCAAGAGAATCGCCTAAGCCCAGGAGTTGGAGGTTGCTGTGAGCCGGGTGACGCCACAGTTCTCTACCAAGGGTGATAAAGTGAGACGCTGTCTCTACAAAAAAAGAAAAAAAATGATTATGGCAAACTAAACTTACTGACTTTTCTGTCCAGCTTTCTCCTGTGTTTTTCTAGTTACGTCTAGATCATTAATAATTAGCCAATTTGGCTGAGTGTGGCGGCTCACACCTGTAATTCCAGCACTCTTAGAGGCCGAGGCAGGTGGATCACTTGAGCTCAGGAGTTCCAGACCAGCCTGAGCAAGAGCAAGACCCCGTCTGTAGTAAAAATAGAAAAAAACTGTTGAGGTGTTGTGGTGGGTACCTATAGTCCCAGCTAGTCAGGAGGCCAAGGCAGGAGGATCACTTGAGCCCAAGAATTTGAGGTTGCTGTGAGCTATGACGTCACAGCACTCTATCGAGGGTGACAGAGTGAAACTGTCTCAAAAAATAAAAACTATCCAATTTCCTGTGCTAGAGTTCTTGGAATAACCTTTGACCGGCCAGCCGCCTCCTAGCCTGCCCACCCGCCTGCAGCCGAGTAGCCCAGGTCGCTGCGGCCGCTGTGGCGGCGGAGCCCTCAGCCATAGCCTCGGGCCACACCCTCTACATCCCCACGGACGGAGATGCCGGCCGAGATCGTGGGGCTGCATGAAACTGAGGTGGAGACCACCCGGTGGAGACCACTGAGACCAAGACGATGACGACGATGGCAGCGGCGACCACAGCGGCGAGGGCGGCCACGGGCACTCGGGCCACCACCACCACCCGCCCATGATCGCGCTGCAGCCGCTCGTCACCGAGACCGAGACCGAGACCCGACCCAGGTGCACCCCCAGGAGACCATTGAGACCACGGTGGTGGCCGACGAGGAGCAGGACAACGATGATGACGACGACGACAGCGGCGAGGGCGGCCACGGGCACTCAGGCCACCACCACCACCCGCCCATGATCGCGCTGCAGCCGCTCGTCACCGAGACCGAGACCGAGACCCGACCCAGGTGTGATCCTGGTGCAGACGCGCGAGGCGGTGGCGACGCTTCGTGTGGAGGTCGACTTCGAGGGCCAGATCCTTATCCTGGTCCCCACGCCGGCCGCAGGGACCACGTAGAGCAGACGCTGGTCACCGTGGCAGCGGCCGGCAAGAGCGGCGGCCGTGGCGGCTCATTGTCGGGTGGCAGCCGCGTCAAGAAGAGCGGTGGGCGGCGGCGGCGCAGACACAGACAACAAGCAGTGGGAGCAGAGGCAGGTGCACATCAAGACCCTGGAGGGCGAGTTCTCCGTCACCACGTGGTCCTGAGATGAAAAAAAAGGTATTGACCATGAGACAGGGGTCGAAGAACAGATCATTGCAGAGAACTCGCCTCCTGATTATTCAGAGTCTGTGACAGGAAAGAAACTTCCTCCTGGAGGAATACCTGGGATTGGCCTCTCAGACCCCACACGACTGGCAGAATTTGCTAGAAGGAAGCCAAGGAAAATTAAAGAAGACGATGCTCCAAGAACAATAGCTTGCCCTCATAAAGGCTGCACAAAGATGTTCAGGGGTAACTCTGCCATGAGAAAACACCAGCACACCCACGGTCCCAGAGCCCACGTCTGTGCAGAACCTGGCAAAGCTCAAAACTAAAACCAACTGGTTCATACTGGAGAGAAGCCCTTCGAGTGCACATTCGAAGGCTCTGGGAAGCGCTTTTCACTGGACTTCAATTTGCGCACACATGTGCGAATCCATACTGGAGACAGGCCCTGTGTGTGCCCCTTCCATGGCTGTAATAAGAGGTTTGCTCAGTCAACTAACCTGAAATCCCACATCTTAACACATGCTAAGGCCAAAACAACCAGCGAAAAGAAGAAAGAGAAGACCCTTCTTGACCACGGGAAGCATCTTCCAGGACTGTGATTGGGAATAAATATGCCTCTCCTTTGTATATTATTTCCAGGAAGAATTTTAAAAATGAATCCTACACACCTAAGGGACATGTTTTGATAAAGTAGTAAAAGTTAAAAAAAACTTTAATAAGATTAAAAAAAAAAGAATAACCTTTGACCGTTCCTTCATGACCCATTCTCTTTCCTTCTCTCCCTCCCTCCCTTCCTGCCTTCCTCTCTTTATTCCCATAACTATTTATCAGACATTGTATTAGCCTTTGACATTATCATCATGAAAAAGCAGACACAGCCCCCATCCTTCTTGGAATTTGCAATGCAGTGAAGAATGCACATAATAAACATAATAAATGAATAATCACAGCATGTGAGAGGTGCCATGAGGAAAGTCCATAGGCAATGTGGTAGAAGTTTACTGAGAGCAAGGGGTTGCTTCCTAGAGCCGAGACCTGAAAAAGGAGAAAAATCAATATGACAAGCTGGGAAACGTCAGGCTGCTATCAGCATGGAGATCTTTTGCTCTGAAAGAGACACTGCTAAGAGAATGAAAAGACAACCCTACAGCCTGGGAGAAAACATTCACCAGATACATTTCAAACTTGTATTTGGAATATATAAAGAATGCTCAAATTTCAACAACATGAAATAATTCAAAATGTATAAACAAAAGTAAGTTAAAAAGACACGTTGACAATAAAATAAGCACATGAAAGATTCCTGTGCTCAATGCGGGATCACAAAGTCAGATCACAGTGAAATGCCTAATACACCTGTGAGGCTGGGGGAAAATACACCCCCAAACTGTCAAGGGTCGGTGAGGTGTGGAGCAACTGGAACGTCCATGCTTTGCTGGCGGGAATGCACCTTAGCACAGCAGCTTTGAAAACAAGTGTGGTGGATTTGTTAACGTGAGCAAATCTAGCCCACACTCAACGTTACACACTGGGACACCCTCCCCCAGAGCACCAGTCCTGGTCCCCCTCACATACCCCCCACCCCCCCGGGTTCGAAACTTGTGTTCACGCAAATTGACATGAATGTTTATTGCAGACTATTTGTAATAGTCAAAATCCGGGAACAACCCAAATTTGAACGAATGAGTGATTAGCTGTGGTGTATCTATACGTTGGGATACCTCTTAGTAATAACAGAAGAAAAGCATGCTGCATTCGTGCGGCCAAGTGAATGAATCTCCCATGTGTTTCGTGAAAGTGAAAGAGGCTAGTGCCGGTGGCCTTATGGTATATCACTCCATTTAATGACTTCCTAGAAAAAGAAAAAGTGTTGAGCTGGAAGGCAGTCTGTGGTGGCCAGAAGAGTGGGGATGGGAGCTGACCACAAAGAGATGGCAAGAGGGAGATGGGGGGCAATGAAACTGTTTCATAAAAGGCTATGACAGGGTATATGTAGCTCTGTGCATTTGTTAGAATCCACAGAAATAAAAATTAGAAATAGCGAATTTAGGTAAATTCAAAACCTATACATGTTTTAAAAGTCAAACAAGATAAGGATTGAGAAGGTTTGCATCATTGGCTGCATGTGTGTGTGTCATTGGTGACCGAGCAGCTCTGATGGAGCAGGGCTCCTGAGTCCACGCTGTACTGTGTTTGAAAGGAAGTGAAGAGAGCAAAAGGAAACACTGGCTGGACTTTTTCTAGAAGTTCATCTATAAAGCAGAAAAGGGACCTGGTTGGTTGAGAATGTGGGTCCCTAAAAGTTTTTACTTTTTTGTGATGAGACCAGTTCGAAATAAAACTAATAAAAATGTGTAAGAACTCTGCTGAGAAAATTATAGAGTTTAATAGAAGATATAAATGTTCAAAATAAGTAGATACATCACACTTATTGATAGGATAACTTAATGTTAGAGAAATACCAATGTTCCCCGAATTAATATATAAATTTGTACAATCTCAAGAAAAATGCAGACTGGATTTTTTTTTGGTGGACTTTGCCAAATGGATCCTAAAGCTTGTTAGGGCTAGCGATGTATAAGAATGGTCAGAATAATCTCTGAATATTGGAAATTGTCTCATCAGAGACAACTTAAAGACACAGTATTGAGCTGTGTTAATAGAATATGTGTGGTACTGGGGCAGGAGGAGACATTTCGTTTGGACACAAGTGGGGTCTCCTTGGGGCGCCCTGCAGTTCTGACCACAGGGCAGCCTAAGTCCTCCACTTTCCCTTCCTGAAAGTCACCAGAAAACATTTGCTGGATTGTCTGTGCACGGAGAAGGGAAATGCCCAGATTTGGGAGGAGAGTCCTAGACTAGGCTGAGAGTTGATGCTGACTCCTGGGGATTCTAGATGTCCTTTTGAAATGGTCAGAGTGGGGATTCACAAGGTTGGATGATATGCCGAAGTTTGCTCTGATTTCTCTCACAGTTGGCCCAGCCGGTCACACAACGGCCCTGCAGTAATTCCCTTTGTTCCTAAATTTGCAGTGACCAGCAATGCACTTGCAGACCAGCAGACTCCTCACCTCACTCCAAGGCTTATGGGCGCATGACTAAAGTGCGAGGACGGGTCAGATGGAGAACGCTAGAACCACTGTGCTCAGCCAAATGCTAAGTCGAAGGCAGTGCCGTGTCCCCGGAAGCGCTGTGGGGTCACTGCCACCTGGAAAGTCTTGGGGGATGCAAAAGCACTGACTTAGCAGCTGCAGACGATCAGGGTGGGAGAGTGATACAGGATCTTCACAGACATAATCAGGCTATGACCCCAAATGCTGCTGGTTTTATAGATCTGGTCTCAACAGAGCAGAACAACAGAATCTCTGACACCTGTATGCAGCCATTGCTTTGGCAAATGTTTTATTCTCTCTGTTCTAAACAAGAAGCAATTTGCTTTCATGTGGTAAGGGCAAAAAAATATATTCTCCATTGCTTTCAGCTTCTGTCACAGTCTCGGCTACACAGGACTTGAGGTCACGCTTGTATCTGCTGGGAAGCTTCAGTAAGCCTCATTTGCACTCGAGGGATGGGGTAAATCCCACAAAAACATAGTGTGTTTCTAGGGCCCCTTGGGTCTGGGATCTCCTGAGATCTCTTCAGAGCACAAGCTAACTTGGAGTATCTGCCCATACACAAGAGGCCTGATGCTCTGTGGTCTTGGATACAACATATACCTCACTTGAAGGATTTGCTTTGCTCATTCACTGAGTTTCAAATGGGGATCAGAGCAAAAGGCTGGTCTGCAGCTGGTCCATGGCGCAGTACAAGCCATCCTCCCATTCGAGCTGTTTGAAGCAGCAACTCTGTGGCCATTAGGGCTGTACTGTGGAGCTTCCAGCAATCCCTATAGGAGAATGACAACGCATGCACCTAGGATTTAAAAACAAATTCACTCTTCTCTTGAGAAACAGCACCCTTCTGGCCACTCAGTGCTGGTAGAGATTCAATATTTGATCACGGGACACCAAGCGACTGGGCAGTCTAAGATGGCTGCTGCAAATGTGCGTCTGAGCCCCAATGCTGGGCATGAGCATGCCCCTAATGCTGGGCATGAGCAGCCTGTAACAGCAGTGCAAGAGTCGGACTCTCCCGACACCTGCCCCTCTTGGGCGGTCGTCTCGCCTCCAACTCACCTGTGTGATCTCGTGGGGAGTTCCTGCTGACTGACGGAGGGAAAGCAGGATGGTAACATGAATAAGTGGCCTTTGACGTCACGGAATGACTTTATGCGATACTGCAGAGGAAAATGTGCACCACTCCACCTCTTTGGATAAACCAGCAGGTGCTACTGACTCAGGATGGGTTTACACCCTACTGGGTCATAGCAGAAGGTTTTCTCTCCTGTGAAGAGTTACTTGCTTTGGGCTCTCTTGTGAACAGAACATAGGGCTGGATATGGTCAACACATTTCAAGGTAAATGTCATGAAGTTGGACTGGATTTGCTAAATTTAGTGTGTGTATGTACCGATGGTGGACCTTTCATGATAGGAAAACATGAGGGTTGAGTGCACAGATTTAAAAAATATTAACACACCCAGAGGTTTTCATTTCTTTTCATTATATCTCTCATGAGGGAAATCTCTACATTAATGCTACTATTTTAAGGAGACACTTTGCAACAAGCTATAAGAATTGTTAACATAAGAATTGTATGTGCAAAAAAACACATGGGATTATCAGTTTCCTAACATGTTAAAGTTGGACGATGACGAGGTATTTGCTATCGACGAGGTATTTGCTATAGATTTGCCATATCATTCTAATGTGGGTTGGCTGTGGCAGGGACAGGCATTAGCCAAAATTTTATCTCTGCAATAAAAGACGGTTAATTTTATGAAGAACAGAATCAGCAATGTGAATTATCAGAAGAAGATTTCTATAGGATTGTAGCATTTCTGTGTGTTATGCCAAATCAAAACAACTTGAATATTTCTTTGCAAGGTAGAACTAAGTCTATATATAACATGTGGCAAAAACGTTTTGCATTTCAGAAACTTTTTTCAGACTTCTTCAAAAGGAAATTTCGGATGAATATAGCAAAGGTCGCTGATGAGCAGGATGGTATATGCAAATCATTTGAACAACACGTAGCTATTATAGGCCTATTAATTGGAGATTACGATGCAGGTTTCACTGACTTTAAGGACCATGACATCACATTTAAATGAGCATTTTGGCCTCACCAATCGATAGCACCAAGTTCCCTAAAGAACCACAGATGGGGTTGACTGAACTCTCAGTAGATGACATGTTAAAACCATTGGTTGATGCTAAGACAGATCCAACTGAAATATGGAAAAGTACAGTGGAATACCCACACCGTCAGCAACACACTTGGAAAACGCTTTCTTGCTTTTCAAACACTCATTGCTGTGAATCTCCATTCTGCTGCTTCCCCCAAATCGAGGTGCCCTCAAGGTCACAAATGACTGGACCCCATCCAGAGGACCAGCTGAAACTGGGGACCTCCATCTGTGACCAGATGTTCAAATGCTTTCCAACAAAAAGTTAAAGGTTAGTTAACTTTAAAAGTAACTTTTTTTTAAATTATTAAATACATAGTAGTTAGATTTTTACAAAATAATGCACATTTTTAAGTAAATTGAATGGAAGTTTCTTGGATGAGGCCTTATTTGATTACAGCCAAATTAATGCAGCTTTCAACAAGAAAAGGTCCCCCAACCCTGCACTAAATGATCAAGATTTAATAAAATCAGCTGGGCTTAGAAGTGCACACAGGTAGTCTCAGCTACTAAGGAAGCTGAGGCAGGAGGATCCCTGGAGCCCAGGACTTTGAGTCCAACATAGCAAAACACAGTCTCCAAAAAAAAAAAAAAAAAAAAAAGAAAGAAAGAAAAACAAAAAAGTTGTAATAAAATTAACCATTTTTACCACCTCATCTGTATATTATTGATGTAAAAATCACATTTTTTTCTGTGAATGCTGAGTGGTGAAGAATGCTGGGTCCCCGCCTTAATTTGTGCTGATCAGAACAGAGGCTTTACCCTCCATTGCTTTTATATCAATATCAATGTGAGTGCAAAAGAAGTGGCAGTAACATCTTGGTTCTGCTTTTAAAGTAGTTTTGACCTCATAGACCCTCTGAAAGGGGGTTCCATGGACTGTACTTGGAGAAACACTATTGTATGTTACCATGACACTGAGTAAAACATTAGCAGGTTCATTGGTGGTGGTGCTGACAGGTGTTTCAGACAAGGAATACAAATTTAAATGCCAAATTTATCCAAAGTCAGACTCAATGTAATCAGCCTGCCACCAGATTGCCAGTGGTGCCCAGGGGACGCTCTATTCTAAAATCTCCAGGATGACCAGGCGGCCTGTGGGGCCAAGGAGAGGCCTCATGTGTGGCGCTTTTGCTTCACGCCAAGTAGTATCTGTCTCAGGAAAGAGCGCCTGTGTGGCCAGCTTGTGTGCCGCACCCCTGCTTTCCTCCTTCTTCACTTAAAAGAACAACTGACGGACAAATCAAGGTTATTTGGACTTGGGCATTCAGCAGGTATTCTCAAAGGTGAACGAAGTGAGTCTGTCATTTTGAGGAAAACAACTGAAAGTATTCTGTTACCAGTAAAAACATTAAGCTTTCAATCAAAAGTTAATATGTTGGAAAGCTCTACTATCATGAGCTTGAAAGCATCCCAATAAAGACTTAACATAATACCAGTGGTGACATTGATAAGTGTAATTTTATCTCTGATATTGTATAATGAAATGTATCACCTTTTGGAGGGTCCAAATCGCCCATAGCAATATTTTTTCGAATGATCAAAGCATAACGTGCAATAAATGGGTTGTAGCCTTCACTTGAAAGATATAAATTTGCTTCAAATTAGGGATGTATACATTGGATACTTTTCCTTCCATTCTAGAGATACTTTGCTAAGGAGAACATGTTCCAGCTCCATCCATGTAAATATGAAAGAGGAAAAGTCACCAACCTTCTTTAAGGCTGAATAATATTCCATGGTATACATGTACCAAAGTTTATTAATCCATTCGTGTATCGTTGGGCTCTTGGGCTTCTACCATGACTTAGCAATTATGAATTGGGCTGCAATAAACAATCTGGTACAGATATCTTTGTTGTAATGTGATTTTTGGTCATCTGGGTATATACCAAGTAAAGGAATTATAGGGTCAAATGACAAGTCTATATTTAAATCTCTGAGTGTTCTCCAAACGTCTTTCCAAAAGGGATGTATTAGTTTGCATTCCCACCAGCAATGTAGAAGTGTTCCCTTTTCTCCACATCCATGCCAGCATCTCTGGTTTTGGGATTTCATCATGTGGGCTAATGTATTCTAGTTTTGAGTCGCTTAGCTTGTTAACCCCTCCTTGAGATGTGAGACTGACACAAAATAGAGCAGCCACTGGCTTCACAAGAATAACCAGACTAGTGCTGAAGACTATTGCCCCTGTGAAAGTATAAGGCGTGTAAAATAACTGATCCAGCTGCCTTCAAGAACGTGTAAGGACAGTGGCACCACCTTGGTGTTGGCCAGTCCACACTTCTGAGTGCTGCATAGATTGGTGGCTACCACAGGGAAGCTAGCACTCAGACACATTTGCATTCAAATTCTAGTCCCGCTTCCACCCTTTATGCAATCAGTAGCTAGAAGACCTGTAGGAACTACCTGCCTCCTGAAGTAATTTTGAAGAGCAGAGATGCCGGTGGATAATAGTTTAATGAAAGGCATAGTTGCAACTACCACCCCAGGCTGGGAACCTGGGTTGCCAACAAAGGACAGCATCAAACCTGGGCCAGCGGACCACTCCTCCATCCAGCCTCTTCTGCCCCCATCACCTGCTCCCTGCCTAGCTGTGCCCCTTCTCTTTGGTTATCTTAGACAGGTGCTCACACTCACTCACCACTTTGGGTAAATTCTAGCCCCAAATTTAAGTCTGAAAACTTTTTTAAAAAAAAACAATTCTTGACCTTTGATCTCTAGACTTTCTGGTTTAATTAGACTTGTAGGGGAGTCTCACTGTTATATGTTTTAAAAGCGCCCCCCCCACTTCCCCCACCAGATGTTTTTCATAGCAGGCAAGGTTCAGAACTGTTGCTCAGAGCCTTTTTCCCTGCTGGGGCCATGGGCTGCTTTTCTTTTCCAGCCTGTCCCTTGCTGATGCCAACTTGGCATTCACTGTTGGTGTCCAGTTTGCTCTGCCTGATATTCCTCCGTATTTTTCTATCTGCCGTAGTGCAAACCTCCCCCACTCCTGGTTCTGCTCACCTGCTGTGCAAATATTCTTGCTCATTCCCTGTATCTACCAAGCTTCCGACTGGTTTTTCCTCCCAGGCATGTTCTAGCTGGATCCTGGCTTTGCCCCAGCCTCCTACAGGCTGATGCTTGAGTCCTTTCTCCCCAACCATGACCCCACACTTCATGTAGTCTCCAAAACCTGCCTCCTTAGGGCCTCTTCCCAGAGGCCACTCTGTGCGTGGGGCATCCTCCGTACAGAGCCAACAGCAGGGCTGGCCTCATAGGCCTTTCTTGAACTTCTTTCTTTTCTCTTTTTCCTTTGCTCCAAGGCTTTTGGCAGTGCAAAGTGAGATTATGAGTGTATAATCCATAGCTATATATCTATAGATATCTTTGGTGCTCTTTATTCATCCAAAATAATAATAAATAAATAAGAGAAAGAAGAAAGGGAAGGGAGAGGGATTTTCTAGAACATATTTCTTCCATGATTCCCCATCATTTTTAGCCATAAATATTTACATTTAATATATTTTATGTTAAATCTAATGTATTAATCACATTATAAGCCTTAATGTATTAGGAAAGTTTTATTTAAAACTTTTACTGTTTACTGATAAGAATTTAACAGAAACCAGACTCGGCGCCTGTGGCTCAACGGGCTAAGGCGCCAGCCACATACGCCTGAGCTGGCGGGTTCGAATCTAGCCTGGGCCCACCAAACAACAGTGACGGCTGCAACCAAAAAAAAAAAAAAAAATGGCCGGGCATTGTGGCAGGCACCTGTAGTCCCAGCTACTTGGGAGGTGGAGGCAGGAGACTTGCTTGAGCCCAGGAGTTGGAGGTTGCTGTGAGCTGTGATGCCATGGCACTCTATCCAAGGTGACAGCTTGAGGCTCTGTCTCAAAAAAAATAAATA
>CAUYRH010114654.1:0-47908 GCA_963574655.1 Perodicticus potto | reverse complement strand
CCAGCCACGTACACCTGAGCTGGCGGGTTCGAATCCAGCCCGGGCCCGCCAAACAACAATGACGGCTGCAACCAAAAAATGGCCGGGCGTTGTGGCGGGAGCCTGTAGTCCCAGCTACTTGGGAGGCAGAGGCAGGAGACTCGCTCGAGCCCAGGAATTGGAGGTTGCTGTGAGCTGTGATGCCACAGCACTCTATCCAGGGTGACAGCTTAAGGCTCTGTCTCAAAAAAATAAAATAAAATAAAATAAAATAGGTATAAACGGTAGCTGCACATCTCAGCTTAGACATCTTTTCCCTAAGGAAGTCTGGGGTCAGATGCTCCTGTTTCCTACAGTAGTATTCTTTATTTTCTATTTTATAGCACTTAACACTGTATTCTAGTCAGTGATTTGCACTTCCACTTACCAGAATATATTATGCACTACCATATTTCAAATGTTTCACACAGCACCAGTACATGGCAAAAAGCAGGGCTAGGAAGTACAGGAAAAGCAAAAAAATCTATAGCAGAATCTCACATTTAGACATCAATTCAGCATGCTCCTCTTTGCAAGAGCAGAGACAGAAAGCCATCCAGGAACAGATCTTTATCCAATAAAGGGTCTCCTAACTACCCCTAGATATAGCACATCCTAAGACATTCTGATGGACTTAGCGAAGCCCAGCCTCCCTCTAGACCAACTTCATAAGCAACAAGTAATTTATAGGAGAAAAGAGACAAAACACTGCTCTCTAAAATTCAAAGTTAGAGCTACCTGCCAGGGAATCTCTAACAAATCCCTTTGGCAGGAAAGTGCAACAAGACCACTGATTAAAAAAATTACCTTGAGGAAATAGGAAGTCTAAGTTCTAAACCTCAGCTCAAAATCTCTCAGAATGCCCCATAGATTCTGGGCTGCCTAAAAAAAATGGAGCAGAGAAAGAGAAGAAAGAGGAGAAAGGAGAAAAGTGGGAAGAAATTTTAGAAAGAGGGAGGGGGGAAAGGAAACAGGAAAAAAGAGAAACCATTTTCTCTGCCGGGCTCTTAGATCTTACATGACTCTGTAGAGTGGCTAGTTGTTAACTTCATTCTCCAAATGAGAAAACTGAAACTTCTCAGAGATGGTAAAGGAATATGTACAAAGGCACAGGGTCTCTTGGTCCACCTCTCATCTTCTAGCTCCTCCTTTCAGCTACTAGATTGTGTGGCCACAATTTACATCGTCCAATCACAGTCACAGCCCCACCTCCACGCCC
Source organism: Perodicticus potto (assembly GCA_963574655.1). NCBI lineage: Eukaryota > Metazoa > Chordata > Mammalia > Primates > Lorisidae > Perodicticus > Perodicticus potto. The sequence goes on along the minus strand of CAUYRH010114654.1, from coordinate 46,671 downwards.
CATCAGAGAAGCTGGTCCAGAAAGCGCCAGTGGGATCTGCGTTTGAATTCCATGTGGACTTTTCTAACTCATGTATCTGTCACTGTCTGGCTTTATGACCCCAGACAAGGTATGTTTTTTCCTTGAAACTCAGTGAATGGTGAAAAAGAAATACTATTTACTTCCCCAAGTAATTGTGTTTCCAAATGTGTTTTGGAAAGAAAAAAAGCCACATGCCCAATAAGTACTTTTAAAAAATGCCACGTTTATAACATACACACACCCACAAACCTGTCACTGGGACAGGATGGGGTTTGGTTTACACCCAAAGTTCACTGTATATATTAATAAAAGAGTAACTGGATTCTTGCCCCTTTTTATTATAGAAGTAGAGGACAATGATTATTTTGCTAACATCCAGCCCTCTCTGGGAGCAAGTCCATTAAGAAAGTTTATTCTTGTCACTTTCCTTTAAACTCCTCTCCACCCCACCACCACCACCATCACTGGTTCCCTGGAGGACCATCTAGTATCTCATTTACCAATGACTTCGTTCTCAACAAACTGGAATAATCCCATATAATTTGTTGGCTCAGTGATGCCCAAACAGCACCGCCCTAGCCTGTAGCAATTCAGGAAGATCCCCTTCCTTTAAAGGAATCTCAGTTTACATCGGACAGCCAGGGAAATATCAGTCATTTGGCTGAATTTGAATAAAAGTGACTGCAAATGTGGCTTTCAAGTTGCACCACTGCAGAGGCTGTCAACAGAAAACTGGCAGAGATGTTTGTATTTTGCTAGATGACACTAGGAGATATTAAATTTGAAAGGGAGTACACCCCCACAGGGTCTCTTCAGTGGACAGGAGGCTTTCCCTAGTGCCCCTTCTACTCAGACCAATCACTTCAGCCCATTCTTATGGCCAGCTCTGGCTGATTCTAAAAACCAAGACATGCCTGGAGAGCTCCAAGAGTTCTCTGAAATCCTGAGCTGGACTGTTACAGCAGGACAGGGGCCAAAAGGCTCCTCCCATCAATCCTGAAGCCTGGGACCCATCCAAAACTGCTCCAGGAATCCTGAAGGGTTCCAAAGAATCCTGTCCAGGGAATTACTAAGAGGCCTCACCATTGGGGCTCCCGTCCTCACAAAGGGACCCACAGGAGGTCAGGGCTGCAGTGGAGGTTCAGGACTATCCCGGCTCTGGGCTTCCCAGGGAGGAGAGAATGCCCAGAGATTAAAGAGAGAATAAAAACCACTTCGTGTACATCGTGAATGAAGCTTGAATATATTTTCTCGGTGAAAGAAGAAGTCACAAAGGACCACATATTGTATACTTCCACCTATATCGGATGTCCACAATAGGCAATTCACAGGGACAGGGTGTCAGGTTAGGGAGAAATGGGGAGTTTCTGCTAATAGGCATGGGATTTCTTTTGGGAAATCCCTGAAGAAAAAAAGTTCTAAAAATGTTATAAGATTGTGGTGATGGGTGCACACTTCTGTGAATATACTAAAAACCATTGAATTGTACATTTTAAGTGGGTAAATCGTATGGTATGTTGAATTATATCTCAATAAAACTGCTTAAGAAACAAAATTATACAATAATCAAGCCATTGGGTCCAGGTTCAGGGGAAATCCATCCCAATGCTATGCATTCATTCAACTGTCCATTTATTCACTCTTTTCAAATTTACCAGAGAGTTGTCTGTGTGCAGAACTGGGTCACCTTGTCAGAAACAGAATCCCAGGTCTCTCACTGCACCCAGCTTCAAGTCAGTTTGCTGGGTCTAAACCGGACCCCTATATCACATACTGCGAGTGAAAGATGCCCTCCCGGGCCCTCAGTAAATGAGAGGCCCCCGGGCCTTTAACAGGGCAGTTTCAGGAAAACCCCTTTTCATTGACGCTCTCCGCGGAGCCTCCAAAGCCTTACTCCTGCTCTTGTTCCTGCCCCCTCCCTTCAGCTGCTGCCAGCAGCGGACTCTCCCAAACTCCCAGAAGAAATGGGGGTCTCAGTAGCAGCTCCAGAAGCAATTTTCAGGGGGAAATCCAGGTCCCTGTGAGAGCTGCACACAAGCTTTAGACGCTTTGGACACTTTCCATAAGGGCATGTCCGAAAAACTGCCTGGACCTAAGCAGAGTAACCCTAAGCTCGGGACCACAGGCAAGCTTTCCACAGAGGACTCAAGCTCTCAGCACCAAGACTGGAGCGCTTGCGGTCCTGGGCTTGTAAACAGCCTCCAGACCCTGGCCTGCGGCTTGAGACCACCTACTGACCCCACACCGTTCCTCTTTGCCAGGCCCTAAACCTGTCTCACCTGTGCACACTGTCCGCCAAAACCCCGCTCCCCGGGACACCTCTCCGCCCAAGGTACCGAGTAGTAACAGGTGGAAACAGTAAGGCTGGTCACGAGGGATAAAAGGGGGCTCGTGAAGGTTGGAGAGCATCCTGCAACATTACAGCTTGGTGGTGCGTCTTAAAGCCACAATCTCCCGGTTTCAGCCACGAAAGGAGAGGGGAAAAAAACTCCAGCATCCAGGCGCAGAGACGGGGAGGAGCGCCTCCTGACATCATCCTCCACCAGCGCGCTCAGTCTAGTTGCTCTTTTCCTAACACCTGGTCCTTAGCTGCCCAGGGCTGGGGCAGTACCAATGATTGGTAGGATGAGTTTTTGTCCCTTACGATCTTCATCGGCTACTCTATCAATCTACCTCCAATACAAAGTAAATTTAAAAAGCGTGCTTCCCATGCATACCCTTCAAGACAAATTCATGAGCCCCTTGCTAACCGGATATGGCCTTTACTACGACCTTTCTATACGGAAACCCAGGCGCCGCCACAGTCCCGCACCCAAGCGCGCTCACAGCACCCAAGTACCGGGAAAAACTCCTGGGAGTAACACAGGTATTTCCAGTGTCTCTGCGCTCTCATCACTCAGAGCCTCCAATGTCCCTGCCTGCCGCCCCGGCGAAGAGGCATCCAGGTGCACCCGTCCCATCACATCCCCAGGTCCCAAGGCCACCCTGTGGAGAAGGTTCGTGGAATCGCATTGCATCTGCAGGTGGCTTGCTTCCTCACGTGTCAACTCGAATCCGACCCGAGCCCAAGAAGAGCAGAAAAAGACCAACTGACCTGTGCAGGGCAAGGTTCCAGCCCAGGTTGGGACCTCTCCGCGCCTAGATCCGAGCTCCGGCCGAGAGTTGGTTCTTGGCAGCTCACCGCCCTTGCCTGCTTCCCTCCAAGTCCCCTTTCTAAATTAGACTCTTTCCCTCTCCCTCTCCCTCCTTTCTCCCGCTCAGGCTCCCACTCCCGGCCGCCAGGAGCCGCCGCCTCCTCTCCAGCGTTTCCCTCCTCCTGGGCGCCCCACTCAGATAAGAGGGAAGGAAGGCCCGCCGGCGGCCAATTATAAAGCTGAAAGTGGCCGCGGGGGCGGAAGGTGGGGAGGTGGAAGGCAGGCCTAAGTCCCTAACGCCCCCTACTTTCTCTCCTCCCCCTCTCCCCTCCCCGCCCCACCAGAGAGGTGGAGGCCCGGCCTGCGCCGCGCTCGAGCCCCGGGACCTTAGACCTAGGGCTGCCCCGAGGTGCGCCCCGCAAGGTGCGCGCCGCAGCCGGGCGCGGAGCACCAGCTGAGAGCCGTTTCCTCCCTTCCGGGGGGACAGACGCTGGTGCACAGCTCGTAAACCCGCACCCCTGGTCGCTTTGGGAGATCTCGAGCCCTCCTGTTTTCAGGTGCTGTGTGCCAACTTCCCTTTCTCAAAGACCTGCCTTGCCACCCGGAGTCAGAGACCCTGCGCTCCAGGTGGAGGAGGGGCCGCCACTGTACCCACTGGAAAGGTCTCCTGCGTCCTCTCCTCCTCCCCCTTCCCCTCTGAACAAGTCCAAGGGCTGCGAAACGTCAAAGCAGCGATCCTGATTCTTTAATGCTTGTTCCGAGCTCACAAATGTTAGGGGTGAGGGGAAGGTGCGGAAAAGCTGAGAAATTAGCAAGACCCTATTTTTTTGAGAGAAAATACTTTCTCGCTTTGGAAAACTGAAAAGAGAGTGTTTCTCCACCGCCTGAGTCTGGTGGTGGGGAGAAGAGAGGACGGGTGACACTCTTAGAAGGTCTCCAAAACTGCCCCCATCGTGCCCGGCTGAGCATCCAGAAAGAGGCTTGAAACCTGTCAAGTTGGTCCTCTGGACGTTCCAACCGTCCAAACTCTGTTAGCCACCTCCTCTGCTTTCCCGGAATTTCTGTGATGTTTGCATCCCTGCCCATGAGCTGAACTTCCCCTGAGGTGCTGTGGTTGGAGTGGAAGGCTGACTACGGCCCGCGCTGCCGCCCTGCATCCCTAGGTCTGAGTCGGAATTGGCCTGGGATCAGCCACAGGGCGCGGTCGGAGCAAGGCGCCGCTCTGCTTCTGCGCTTCACTGAACGCAGTTCTCTGGGGTGAGGCTGCCTGCACGGCTGTTTAGGAGCCGGACTCAAGTCGCGGGACTCCGGTCTGCGCACTGCCGGAGTGAGAGCGCCACCTGGTGTCTTCTCGGGGTTTGTGCTGCCACGGCAACTGGACCGATTCCCAATTCACCCTAGATTTACACTGAGGGACTAGAATTCCTGAATATCCTGAAGATAACCATCACTTTGGTTAGTTGTTTTTTCTTCTGCCCCTATGTAAGTGTCAATAACCCTCATATTATGTCCCCACTCTTCATTATAAAAAAAATACCTCTTATACCCGTATTCTTCATTTGTACCAAAACCCAGAGGACTGATGTAAATTTTTTTGTAATTCCCTTGGGGAAGATAGTTGCATGTTAGCACAAAGTTTTAGGTAAAATGTGGAGGGGATTAAATACCAATTCTTTAATTCAGAAAACTGGTAATGGGAGATTCCCTGATGATTTTAAAATATGGAATACGTGTATGTGTACAAAAATCCCTATAAAACAAATAGGCATGATATTTGCTTGGTAAATCTCTTGTGCTGATTTGTATTAATTTAGTAATCATACAAAATGTTATTTTTAAGTTCTAACTCAACCTTTCCTCCTTTCCTGAACATTTGACTTGCTGCATTTCACAATGTAGATAAACTTCAGTTAATGTTGAATCAGAATGGCTGGCTCAATCAGTTTTCCATTTAGGGGAGGTTGTGTGTGAAGTCCTAGCCCTTTCGAGAGAGTGTTTATTCAACACTTATCTGGAGGTCAGCCCTCAGAGTCTGGTAGGGTACTGAGACATGGATCATAAAAACAAGAGAAGATGACACCCCTAAATGTCTTTTCCTTCAACCTAGCAGGAAAAAAAAAACCATATGATTATCTGGAGTCTTTTCAAAAATATCAAAAAAATTCAGCTTCCCACATTAATTGAATTCAACAACGCTTTGTCAGAGGCTTATCCTAAGTTAGTGACAGAACTAGCATCCTATTTCTCTCTAAGGACCCCACACACATATACATGGGCTCTCTCTCTCTCACACACACACCTTGTTGCTTTCCTCTCAGTCCACTTAACCTAAGTCTGAAGTCTTTAAGGTTTCTGCCTCCTTCTTAGCTCACTTTAAGTCTGAAGAATTTAAGGCTTCTGCCTTCTTCTTAGCTCACTTTGGTAAAGTTATTTTGCCCCTCGGAGCCTAACTCTTCATATTTAGAAAGAGCCTAATCCATTACATCTTAGGGCATTGCCTAAGAATTAAATGATAGATGTATTTGTGGACCTGATCCATAATAAATAATAGATGGCAGCTATTTTACCCAAACCGGAATTGTCACCCTCCTGCCCATTGCACTGGCTGTACTGTCTTCAGCAGCCCCTTCTGAAAGATGCTCCTTTCGGTATTTCTCAACAGGGGTGCTACTGGCATTTGGGCCAAGACAACATGACTAACTTGGACTTTGTAACAGTTACCATTCCTGGCCCTATCAACCAAATTCCAGTAGCACTCACCGCATCTATTAGTCATGGCGATAACCAAAAATACTGCCACACCCCATGTTCATGTACCACTGTAGCAAACTATGATTCCCATCTGAATAGATTATTTGCATTCTATTCCAACCCCACTGTAAAAGCCAGCTGTGATTTTTCTCCTAGTCTAGGATCTATTCCACTTCGTACTCAACCAGTAGGCAGGCCCAGCTGATGAAAATATGCCTTACCTGTGAGCACTAACCATAGCCCAAATCCCTGCTCCCTCCTCTCTTATTCCCTCCTCCTGCTGTCTACCCCATTCCTACTCCTGAGACTTCCCTAAGTCCCCTGATCTTGCAATAGCACAGCTGGCAACAGAGGGTTGACCCCCCACAGCAGGGTGTCTTCAGGACCCTGCCATGTAGTCAAGGGCCCATGCTCTCTCTACTTGACTGTTGAGTCTGCCATGGCAGTTGATAAATACTTCGCATTTCATCCTAGAGTAGCAGAGCTCTGAGTTCCTCCAGGAAATGGCCTCCATTTAAGTAGATGCAATTGCAGAGCACTGTCACTGAGGGTGCCCTTTTTTTCCTTAGCCAAATGCAGGCATATGCTCTAAACTCAGCCAACAAGATACTCTCTCCCACTCAAATTAATCCACATGAAGAAAATCAACAATTCCATATATCAATGGGCAAGAGACATGAATAGAAACTTCTCTAAAGAAGACAGACAAATGGCTAACAAACATATGAAAAAATGCTCAACATCCCTAATTATTAGAAAAATGAAAATCAAAACCACCCTGAGATACCATCTAACTCCAGTGAGAATGGCCCACCTCAAAAAATCTCAAAACTGCAGATGCTGGCATGGATGTGGAGAGAAGGGAACACTTTTACACTGCTGGTGGGACTGCAAACTGATACAACCTTTTTGGAAAGAAGTATGGAGAACTCTCAAAGAACTTAAGCTAGACCTCCCATTTGATCCTGCAATCCCATTACTGGGCATCTACCCAGAAGGAAAAAAATCCTTTTATCATAAGGACACTTGCACTAGACTGTTTATTGCAGCCCAATTTACAATCGCCAAATTGTGGAAACAGCCTAAATGCCCACCAACCCAGGAATGGATTAACCAGCTATGGTATATGTATACTATGGAATACTATTCAGCCATTAAAAAAAATGGAGACTTTACAGCCTTTGTATTAACCTGGATGGAAGTGGAACACATTATTCTTAGTAAAGCATCTCAGGAATGGAGAAGCATGAATCCCATGTACTCAAGTTTGATATGAGGACAATTAATGACAATTATTGACATGGTGGGGGAGAGGGAAGGGGAGAACAGAGAAAGAAAGAATGAGGGAGGGGTGGGGAAAGGAAGAGCAGAGAGAGGGAAGGACTGAGGGGGGTGGGGTCTTGGGGCCTTGGTGTGTGCCACACCTTTTGAGGGCAAAACTCGATTGTAAGAGGGACTTTACCCAACAAGTGCAACTAGTGTAACATGGTTTCTTGTACCCTCAATGAATCCCCAACAATAAAAAAAAAAAGAAAAATAGAGGATAAGGTTGAAATCCTTGAAAAGCCTCCAATCAGAAGCAGTGTATAAACAAGCATTAAAAATAGCTACATTGTTTTATAAGTATTGAATTCTCCTGTTTTGAGCCACTAACTTAAGGGTGATCACTAAAGGCTTCTGGACTGGATCTTGGAAACTAGATTTCAAAAAGCAGAAGGAAGTTAAGGAGAAGGAGAGACATTTTAGACCAGGTTAAGGGGGGAGAGGGACTCACATAAGCAAAAGGCATAAAGAAAGAAAACTGGAGGCATACTGGGGAACAGCAAATGTTGAATTCAGCTGGAGCATAGAATAAATGTTTAACGGTCTCAGAAGAAGGTTGAAAAGGTAGGTTGGGTTCCAGACCAAATGGAACAGGAAATATGCTACTGAGAATAAGAAATAACCTCCAGGCAATGCAAAGTTCCAAAATCTGAGCAAAAGAATGACACGTCCAAAGAGTAATAATATAAATACTAATCCGTTTTAATGTCTAAAACTAATGGAGGAAGTGGAGGGAGATGATGAATAGGGAGAAGAAAATCAGTCAAGAGACTTTTGGAATAATAATAACTAAAATATTGATCTGGGCTAGAGTGTTGGCAAGGGGAAATTTGGCAAAGGGTGGATTTAATTCATCATAAATTCAAAAGTAGCAAATGTTTGTAATAGATTTAGTGAGATAAGAATGGGAGAGACTATTTGACAATGTAGTCATAATTTCCAATCTGGAGAAGAGAACAGAGGTATCACTAAAACCAACAGTAACGTCAATGTTGAGCAAGACCATAGTTGAACGTTGTGTGTTTTTACATTTGTTAAGTTTGGGCTAGGGGCTGGTATATAGAGAAGAAATCATTTTAGGGCAAGTTAAGTGGGCCAAGTAAGTGAAGCTTTCCAGCATGAAAATGGAAATGCAGGGGTTATCTACAGAGAAACTTGTAAATTAGCAAACAATTTAAAAAGAGAGCCCCAAAACATGAATTAAAATCAGATTTCTTCTCTTTATGATATTTTAGGAATTAATGAATAAATGAGTAAAGAGAGTCCTATGGAGATTGCAAACAATTTTTTTCCCCTCTAGATCTCAGACAACAAAAGGAATGGCAAAAGCAAAACTAGCATACTTTAAGAATTGCAGAATCAAAGGATATTTTTGTTTTATATGTAATATCAAGAAGACCTAAAGGTTTTGAAAGTAAAGAAGACAGGGGTAGAGAATGAGAGATGAAAGATACAAATGAAAGTGATCACATCCACATAAGGTAGAGAACAGATGGGACCAACATTATAAGTAAAAGCAACAGGCTCTTCCATTTGAAAAAAAAAAAAGTGACAAAAATAAATAAATAAAAGAATGGGTAAATAAAGACACTTTTAATAAGAGAGTACAGATATAACAACAGGAAAATATAAGTGTGTCAGGAGTGGCAGAAAAGATCAGTGAGCTCTTAGTGGATAATTTTGATCTTCCCAGTAAATTAATGTCAAGGTTGATATCTGAGTGATAAGAGACATCACATAATGAAGATCAAGATGGCAGAAAATCATCTGGAAGAGTCACTGAGTGGGAAATGCAAGAAAGAGTCCAAAACCAATGATGAAAAAAGTCCCCAAAGAGTAGTAAAGCTCAGGAATGGCCAAAAATCCACACCTACACATGGCTGTTGCAAGGAGTAAATGAAATAAATTCTTATCAAGCAGTGGTCTAACGCTTATAGCACCTGAGATTGGTTGCATGGAAGACCATTTTTCCAAGGCCTGGGGAATCGCAGGGATGGTTTTGGTACGAGCTTGCAACTAACTGATTTATTATTTACTGTGTGTAGTAAAAACCTCTCTGCTAATGCTAATCTGCATTTGCAGCCATGCCCCAGTGTTAGCTCCGCCTCAGATCATCAGACAGTAGATTCTCACATGGAGTGAGCAACCTAGATCCCTCAAATGCTTAGTTTATAGGAGGATTGGTGTTCCTATGAGAATCTAATGCCCTCACTGCTGCCTTGGGGATTTGACAGGAAGCAGAGCTGAGGAGGTGATATGAGTAATGAGGAATGGCTGTAAATACAGACGAAGTTTCACTTGCTTTCTGGCCACTCACCTCCTGCTGTGTGGCCCAGCTCCTAATAGGCCATGGACCAGTACTGGTCCGTAGCCTAGGGTTTGGGGATCACAGATATAAAGCCCATGCATGAAACATACTAAGTATACAAAAACAATAAAAAAAAGTGATAGCCATTATTACCAGAGGAGAAGAATCATTAAATAGTCTCAGAGGCTGTGAACTGTGCAAACAGCCTCAGGCAAGCCTACGCCTGAGGAAGAGAGACAGATAAGAGCAATTATGCAACAGTAAGTGCCTTGATAAATGAGGCTTTTGAACCTTAAGGGTAAGTGTACTCAATTTGTAGTGAGAAGTTTGTTTTCATTAAAATGCTTGCTCTATTTACGTGTAATGTTAATGTTTTGTCACTTTCAAATCCTGCCTGTTTTTTAGTATAAACTTCAGAGATAAAAGCAGCAGCAACAGAGTAGAAAGTGCTGGTCTGCCTACACAGAGCCCTGCAGTGTGGCTCTCTGGCTTTGGCAAGGTAATGATTACATTTCCTCTGCTTTGTGTCTTTTAACAGTGCCAAAGAAGCACTTGGTTCAAATTGAGGACCGAAAGAAAAATTTCTAAAGTTGTGTCCAAAATCCTTTTTGTTCAGCTGCTACAGAACAGTTAATTTGGTTCTACTTTTTACTCTTTTACTTTGGAGGGGGGAGTATCCTGGAGAAAAGCCAAAAAGATAGTCTTAGCACCTCTATTCCTGAAGCATGCCAGTATACTCTCATTCCACATTTAATTAGAGAGAAAATCAAAGAGAGAACCCTTCACAACTTGACTGAACTTTGTAATTGGGATAGCCAGGCAAGAAGAGAAGATATGAGAATGTTCTGAGTCCTGGTTCTGCATCCTGAGCAGTGATAAGGAAAGGACAGATATCTGAAAGGCAAGAACACTCCAGAGCCACAGTTCTCAACCTGTGGGTCATGACCACAGGAACCGTATTAAAGGGTTGTGGCATTAGGAAGGTTGAGAACCACTGCCCCAGAGGAAAGAGAAATGAAGGAACCACTTGTGTGAAACATTGTTTTAATGACCAAGAATTTTAAGGGACACTCTTGGCTAGAGCTGTATTTGAATTATTATCAAAGTCAACTTAAGGGGAAAAAATAATCAGTTTCCACTAAAAAAAAGAAAAAAAAGGCAAAAGAAATGCTTTTACTGGCTCATAAATAATCACATCTAGCACAATGCCAAACACCAAGTAGAAGCTCGAGAGAACTTTGCTCTATGAATGCACATCCCGGGAAAAGCTGATGTCCCAATGGTTATGACTCAGTCCTAAAGTGGGTTTATGAAGAGCTATAAAAATGCCACTGATTCTGCAGTCTGGAAAGAAAACTGTATTTATTTAGAAAGTGATCAAGACAGAATTTCTCCAATTTTTAGAGGTCAAAAAAATAACACTAACATTTTGATGACAAAACTCAGGTAAGTAGGCTCCTGGGTTCAAAATCCAAACACTCTGAGAACGTTAATTCCATTCTCCCTTTATCATATAACAGGATGCATTTGAGATTATGAAGATGTTTTATTCACTATCCAGAAATGCTGAAACTTGTAAGTGTTGCAGTTTTGGGGGTGGGGACAAGAATGTCTGAGCCACATGTAGCTGCAACACAAGGTTACCTGAATTAATTTCATGTTTTCTAGACATTAAAAGATAGCCATCTTGTCTGTATATGTTACACTGATACAGCATCTTAAACAGCAAAGGACTTTCCTACATCTACGTAAGTGTTTTGCAGAGGGAAACGTGAACAATTTGCTAACTGCTTACTGAATTCCGACAGCCATGGAGTTGGCACTCCAGGATATATATATACACACATCTATATCTCTCCCAACCATGCAGATATGGTTGGAATTAAACTGTGTAATAGAAAACACATATTTTAAATCTCCCTTCCTACCTTACCATCTTTATTCACTTTATTCAAGTAGAGCATTTCCGCATTTCAGTAACTACTCAATAAAACATGGAATGCCACTTATCTTGAAGATGCAAAAAGCCAAGACAGGTATGGGTAATGCCTAACGGCCCACTCCCCTTCCAGAGGATGCAAATGAGGGCAGCGGCAGGGGCTGCGTGAATAAGGCTCGCCCACACACGTCTCACAGAGTATGGAAACCATTTGTTAATGAGCAGCTATAATTTAAGCCTAGGGCCCTATGAAAAGAAAACGTTTAGAACATTTGCAGAGCAGTGTAATAAGATTTCACAAATGCAAAGATAAAATGCACTATCATTTATCTGGGCTTATAATATCTGGGGTTTGATTGCCTTGTGAAATGTCCAAATCAAGAACAATTATATTTTTTTCCATCCCATATACACCAGGAAACATTTAGCAAGTGCTTCTTTTAGACTATTCAAAAGATTCTAAAAGGAAGAAAATTGTCTATTCAGTGGTAGACAAAACCATTAAGATGTGACTATGACATGATGGAAAGGGGAAAAATAAAGAGAACTAAGACTAGTGATAAAAATGGTCACTGATCATTTTTTTAAACCATTCATTTGGGGAAGGAACAATCTTACATCCAGCTATGTGAACTTTTCTCTTGGGCTGAAATGGGGCATTTTGATACAATACCACCATCGGGGGGGGGGGGAAACACACCTGTTCTATTAACACCACAGGCACCAGTGGTTTGAAACAGTGCCTGCTTCAAGTCCATAATTCAAGTATTACCCAGAGTACTGATGGAATTCTGCCAAATTACACATAAAACGGATAAGAATTTAAATATTCATCCCACGAATTCCCTCTCCCAACAAAACCATTAAGGGCAATCCATATCACAGGCTATAAAATAAACTATTCAAGTGTACAGACAAAAGACTAGCCCCAGATAAAATTGAAAAAAGTCCTAATCATTGCCAACAAGTTTGCAATGTGCCATCTTTATTCACCTTATTTAAGTAGAGCATTTCTGCATGTCAGGCTCATATAAGTAAATTAATCAATAAAACATGAAACGCCTCTCATCCTAAAGAGGTAAAAAGCCAAGGTAGGTATGGGTAAATGCCTAACAATTTCAAGTTTTTGGAGAGGGAAAGGACAGGAAAGGTCAAAAGAGACAAAGACAAAGGAGAAGGCAGCCAAGATGAGAATAGAAGCTTCTAGGAGAAGCAGAAACTTGCTCCTACCAAGTGAGTGTTGGGAGCAGGGCACAGCCAGCAAGCCCTTTCCTTACCAGTGACCAGACAGAAGACTAGCTTTTGTAAGATTTTTATCACCTTATTTCTCTTCAACATCACTTCATATAACTTCTGGGCATCATCCAGAATTTGAAGTCTTATTAACAAATGTGCAATTTAATCATGCAGCAGACAGCATTAGTCAAAGCTTACAATCTTGTCATAAATATTCAAGTTGCAATTTTTAATCCTACAAATGTCAGAGGCCATGCGAAGTATATTAAGAGGAACTCTGGGAAATCTGTGACCTCATGTGTTGTTGGCAGAAGTGCGATCTTCTGCTAATGACGAAGAGTTGGCATCCTTTACCATGCGTGTCTTCAACACACCTACAGAAGATTATTTTTTAATAAAATTAAAATCGTATCTCTGTATGCTCAGGAACATTCTTGAAAGGTTGCTAGGCAGTGCATCTACTCACTCCGTGAAAACTTGGTAAAGTAAAAAAGTGGATGCCTTTTAAAAAGAAGCCCGTGGTCTATGGTGTTTATAGCATTCATTCAAGATAATGAGCCAAGTTCAAGGTTTGACCCAACAAATATTTTTCTATATTCTTTAGAGACTATGAGAAAGGGGACTGCAGCTGTGTATTTGTGAAATAATTCTGCAGAAAATGAAGTTACAACTTTTGCTCTTAAGTGCTAAGTACTAATTGGGCACTTTTTAGGTATTGTCATTTTATCCTCCAATTGCCCTAAGGAGGTAGGCACTATTAACAACCAGTAAACAGGAAAACTAAGGCAAAGAGAGTGGAGCAAGTTGCTGAAGGTACACAACTTAGACTAAGGGTGATATCCATTAAGCACCTTGCCTATCATTAAATGCTGTAGGTCAATTTATAAGAAAGGAAATCACTAGAAGGACAGGTGTGGTGGCTCACACCTGTAATTCTAGCACTCCGAGAGACTGAGGCAGGTGGATTGTTAGAGCTCACAAAGTCAAGAACAGCCTGAGCAAGAATGAGACTCCATCTCTAAAAAAATCACTGGGCATGTGGCAGGCACCTGTAGACCTACCTGCTCGGGAGGGTGAAGCAAGAGGCTTGCTTGAGCCCAAGAGTTTAAGGTTATTGTGAGCTATGATGCCAGGGCACTCTAACCAGGGGCACAAAGTGAGACTGTCTTAAAAAAAAAAAAAAAAATCCTGAGAGACTCTAAGAAAGGAAACTCCAGGAACTCTAGAAAGGATATGGAACCAACCAGTTAAAAATCAATTTACCTTTACCTCTCTACTTGGTTGCACACAAGCACAACAGCTGCAACTAGAAATAGCAAAAATCACAAAATTATAGAAAATCTATTTGAGTTAAGAAAATAAATGTGGAAAAACTTGTGTTTATTTCTTAAAGTTTCAACACTTCAAATATTCCTTTTCATCCACCTGGAATCTTGCCTTTCCAAAATGAAACATTCTCTAGAGTTACACACAGCTTAGGATTGACTGTACCTTTAAAAACCCTAACATTCAGAAATCACACAGAAAGGTTGCTTTCCATTCCATTTTTCCATTCCATTCCATTTTCCCCCCAAACTGGGAGTTACAGTACTTAAATTTTTTCTATAATTCCATAACCTCAGGGGGAGGGGAATCACTAGAGCTCTCACTGTTCTACTTTTTTCCACTACAGTTAGTCAATATTGGGAAATCTTCCTGATCCTCCAGCTTTGTATGTTTCCAGGCATGTTTTACATCTTTTGCATTTTCCTTTTCAAAATGTATTTTTTAAATTTTACTCATTTGTTTTTTGAGACAGGGTGTCACTATCGCCCAGGCTAAGTACAGGGACCCAACCACAGTTCACTGCACCCTCCGAATCCTGGGCTCAAACAGTCCTCCCACCTCAGCCTCCAGCGTACCTAGAACTCCAGGCACACACCACCAGGCCTGGCTAACTTCTTTATTTTTTGTAGAGACAGGGTCTTGCTCTGTTGCCCAGGCTGGTCTTGAACTCCTGGACTAAAGCAGTCCTCCTGCTTCAGCCTTCCAAAATGCTGGGATTATAAGTGTTAGCCACCACACCTGGAGGATTGCCCTTTCAAACAGAATTTCCAAAGCCCTAGAGAAAGCTTTCCAATGAAAACAAGTTCCTTATAGCTTGTAAGTATTTAATTGCTAGAATATGAGGTTTCATAGTATTTTGGACTTGTGGTATAGATGAATTAATTATAAAACTTACTTTTAAGAAGTCTATAAGAGTGAAATCCATTTTCTTGAATAATTCACTGTTTCTTTCATAGAACCTTACTAAATAGCTACAGTTTACCTTTTAAAAATAACAAAGGCATGTATGCAAAGGGTGCCAACATATACGTATCTTAGTGATCTTGTTGGAAGTACCATCTATCATTCCCCAAAAGTGTATGAAATATAGGTAATATGGATATACATAGCCTGTCTAGGTACACTTGACCAGTAACAGCACCTTCAATTCAACTTCAAATAGTGACACATAGATCACATTGCTTAAAAAGTGCATACATTTTTTGGCACCTGCTGTATATAGAATGAACCAAATATAACAAGATATTAATCTTTAATTCTAGACTGTAGAGGTTTTTCTTTCTATGTTCCTGGTTATTTCATTTAATCAAAATTAAAAGTGAAAAACGGTTCAAGTAACAGCAACAAAAACTAACATGGCATTAATAAAATCCCATTTGGAATGAACAAAACCAAGAAGTAAGTTCCAATCATAAATAAATCAAATTGTTTCCAGAGAAAATTGCTGCTACTACCTGGGAAATGTTGAACAGGACCTGAAATCTAACTGGGCTTGAATGTCTGCCCCCATCTCACTACCCCCTGAACCGAGTTGGAGTGGGGGGTTGGGATGAGATCAGAGGAAAAGTTATCTCCATCCCTAAGGTCAAAGAATCCTAGGGAGGGGGATGTTGCTCAGCTTTTTTCTGGGTTCCCTTTGCCTGGCTTGAACCTTCAGATTTCTTCCAGGGAGATTAATTACAGTGATGGCTCCAGCAACATACCACACATGAATCAAGAAGTGAGGAACCCTCTTACACCATCAAAATCAAAACCACATGGAAGGACGTGTGCAGAAGCTGAAGAACGCCACAGGGCTTTATGCAAGGAGGAAAGTCTTCCCTAGCCCCATTTTACCCTCAACTCCATGTCAAGCAAGCTTTCAGTAAAGGAAAAGAAAAACTAATTGAAATACTAAGGGAGAGAATAAAAACTAGTTGTTTTTCTCAGGCACATCTAAACATTAGAATAGGATGCTTATTGCGAGCACATGATCTAGACGGCATGCCCCTTGCAGTCAACCATGCTGACCGTGAGCGAGGCAGAGGCAGGTGGATGGCAGGGAGAGGAGTGCAAACCAAGACTTCAAATTCAGCATAGTGGAGGTTTGGGGTTGCAAAACTCCATCAGTAGAGGGGAAAGCTGCATAGAAATTTAATTTTGTTTTAGAACTGGCTGCTTCTTGTGGGGCAACAAAGATGTGGTACTTAGAGATGTCAAAGGCCTTACAAAGAATGTTAAAAAGGCTACCTATTTCCTAAAAGCTTCACTGATTGAAATAGCAATGCATAGAGAAAAAAATGTACAAGTAATTTGAAAGCAAAGTCAAACACTTGGGCTGTCTTATCAGCCCTACAATATAACATGTTTTGAAAGGACAAGAGAATCCACCAAACCAAGTAGTTTCAAATATGGTCCCGGAAAATGGGAAGAAAAGACAGACACAGTTACATACTCAGATTTGTTCTTTCAACAGGAGGCCCAGAAAGATTCAAAAACCATTGCCACGATGGCAGTCGACACTCACATGGTTTTCCAGTCAAAGATTCCTTCCTCCTAAATCTGCACCTTCTACTCAACTGTCAAAGAACTAGTCATATGCACAACCAGGGTTAAGTAAACTTTAAATTTGTTTCTTCAAGTGTTTTCTTTGGGCATGTCTATCCTATCTTAAAAAAAAAAAAAAAAAACAAGCAAAAAACACCCTGCAGGTTGAAGAGAAAAATTTCATTCTCAAGAATCTTTTCATTAGTAAAAGCAGTTATGAGTTATGTGCAGTCCTAGGTCTACCTGGACTTGCCATATACAATTTTTCCAGTTCGCAACACTTTGTGCTCTCTTAAAAATACCACGAAGGCACTTTACGAGTAAGAACAGCACACATGAGAAGTGTTGTATTGCTCTAGTGATGGGCGTGTCTTTATGAGCCACATATTAAAGGCTGCGTATTCGTGATGCTTATGTTCAAATCACGCAACAAGCTCTTTCGTCTTTTCAATAGGCCTTTGTATGGATTAAATTTGATTTCACTAGAAAGTAAACTCATGTGTACATGTTACAGGTATCATTCAATTGGTCATACACAAAATATACCCATGGTAACTTGATGAGGAACAGTGAGCTAAGGTTTTAAACGAAGAAAAGATTTCTGTAATTAGAAAGTGCTGATAAACAGAATAGTAAAAAACAAAAAAAGAAGAAAAAAAATGACAACTGTCATTTGACTATAGAAGACAGTAATCCCTGGTTCCTTCTTTACATGTGTGTAAGCTAAAGACTGCACAGCAAAAGATGAGCCATGGACGGACGAGGAGAGCCGATTCTAAGTGGCTAGCTGCCATTCAGGTCAAGCTTGTGTGACAACTTTAATCCTTCTCAGGTGACGTTACTTGTATTCTACAACCTCCAGTTGATCTCCTGAAATATTTTCCTTCCGCCCCTCTCTAAGCCTTGCACAGGGGGTTGAAGTAGCACAATGTGCTGTTTTTCTACCCAATGAGCCTCAGATTACACCATGCTGAAGTTGCTGGATGTTCACTTAGTAGCTTCTCTGAAAGCTGTTAACAGAAAACATTATCAGAAGATGTCTAATAGAATTCAGGTTTGCCAGAAGGTTTGCATTTCATTCCCCTTTAGCAAAAGCCAAAAAGTCTTTTTTGATGTCATCCTACCACCGCTCTCAGTAAGCGGAAACTGTGGGAAGACTTCACCTCCTCCATCTGACAGGCAATGGCTCAACACAAATCAAAGCATTTTATTCACTTGTAGTGAAGTTGACCCACTGTCCCTGCTGAACATGTATCAAATCCCTTCTCTGAAAATAGGCAATTAAAGAGAAGGAATTAATGGGCTTTTTGCCTGCTTTTCCTATAAGAATTGTGTTTCATAGTTACAAAATATCTACTATTGAAAAAGAAAGTTTAATAGAATGTCAGCTAATAAATGAAGAAATATTACAAAATAATTATTACGAAGTAATTTTGTAACTGATGATTTAGACAAAAATAAGTGGAAGAAACCATTAGATGAACTAGGAGGAACAATGGAGGGATCAGGCTGGTAGCAAATGATTCCCCAGATTAATCTCAGCATAACTAAGGACGGAATAACAAAACTTGTGTGCTTCCCCCATCATGTAAGATGAAGCACACAGCCATCACCTGTGAGCTGTTCAAGCCAAAAGAGTTGAACCTGAATCTAATTAAACCTTCAATAACAACTCCAGTTTACCAAAAGAAAAAAAAAAAGAAGAAGAAGAAGAAGAAGAAGAAGAAGAAGAAGAAGAAGAAGAAGAAGAAGAAGAAGAAGAAGAAGAAGAAAGATAGAGGAGCAAGTTAAATAATCCCAACAAGGGAGAAAATAGAAAAATTTTAGACATTCTTCAAAAAATTGTCCTTTTTTTTCCAATAAGTCAACATCATGGGAAACATGAGAAGGAAATATTGCTCTCAACTCAAAAGAAATTTGAGGTGCATACCACCCAAGTGCAATGAGTGGGTGTCATTTGAATGCTGACTCATACACACCAGCTGTAAAGACATTTGAGGCAATTGGGGAAATCTATCATATACTCATTAAGAGGTGCTACCAAGGAATAACTAATTTCTTAGATATGTTAATGATATGGTCATTTGTGGAAAAAAACCTATATTTGCAAAAAATTCTTTCAGAAATATACGAGAGGCCAGATGTAATGGTTCATGACTATAATCTCAGCATTTTGGGAGGCTGAAGGGGGTGGATCACTTGAGGCCAGGAGTTTGAGACCAGCCTGGTCAACATAGCAAGAACCTGCCTCTATTAAAAAGAAAAAAATTAGCTGGGCATGGTAGCAGATGCCTGTTATCCTTAGCTTCTCAGGAGGGCAAGGCAGAAAGATCACTTATACCCTGGATTCTAAGGCTGCAGTGAGCTATGATTGTATCCCACACTCCAGCTTGTGCTGGAGAATGGGACCCTTGTCTCAAAAAAAAAAAAGGAAAGAAAGAAAGGAAAAAATACGTAGAGTGAACTAATATCTTGGATTTTCTTTACAATATTTCAACCAACA
This sequence comes from Perodicticus potto, assembly GCA_963574655.1. NCBI lineage: Eukaryota > Metazoa > Chordata > Mammalia > Primates > Lorisidae > Perodicticus > Perodicticus potto. The sequence goes on along the minus strand of CAUYRH010114654.1, from coordinate 27,604 downwards.
AAATAGTGTATGTAGCAAAAATCTCAATATTTGTTCAATCTGGGTGATGGGCATATAGGGATTCAATATGTCATTATACTTTTTTCGTATGTTTGAAAATTTCACAATAGCTTTAAAAGAATTTAAATTTTAAGAATTTTTACTATCACTTTACTATTTAAAAAATTACTATCCCTTTATATATAGTACATAACTATGAATAGACCATGCCCCTTGGCAATGCTAATACTTGTGATTACTCAAAATCAGAGGGGACTAGTTTAAGACACCTTTAACTCCAGAAGCCACGTATAGTAGACAATATTGAGATTGCAGCACTGTTCCATAAAGGGTGCTAACAGCTCTTAGAGGGCAGTTAACAAAGAAGTACTTTTAGCTATTTCAACAGAAAACAACTAAACAATGTTCAGTTTCAGCTGAAAGAGATAAATTGCAAGAAGCCAATATGATACATAAATTTGTTTGCAAAAGTAATAAACATGCTCAGACAGCTCTTTGGATTCCTGCAGTTTCATAGAACTTCAGAGGTAAAAAGGAACTTGAAATTACCCACTGCAAATACACTTATGAACCGTGTCTAAAGCACACTGATTCCCAGGGCCACCGTGCACGCGAGGCCAGGGAAGAGCCATGAACACCTTCCTTCCCTTCCATGCAGAAACCCTGCCTCTATTCTACTTCTGCACCCATTCCTACTTGTTTTACTACTAATAATTATGAGAGTACAACAACATAATACTCGCTGCCCAGGGTCATCATAAAAATAAAGTGAGGATTTAAAGGACGACAGAGCCTAATGGAAATAGTATTTTTATGAGCTTCACTGTGTCCTCTGCAAGGATCTCTTGAAGTCCTAACACCCAATACCTGTGAATGTGACCTTATTTGAAAATCGGATCTTTGCAGATGTAATCGAGTTAACATTAGGTCATTAAGAAGGGCTAATAACATAACTGGTGCTCTTAGAACAGAAACAAAACCACGGGGAAGCCAGTCATGTGACAAGCTGCCACATGTTTGGGACACCTGAGGTCGCAGGAGGCCACCAGAGACCAGGCAGGCTCCCCCGCCAGAGGCAGAGGAAGCATGAACTTGCTGGTATATTGATGCTGGCCTTTTAACCTCCAGACCTATGATAAAATAAATGTCTGCTGTTTGAAGCCATCCACATGTGGTATTTTGTTACCACAACCCTACGAAACTAATATAGCCAACGCCCTTCTCAAAGTGATGACATCTACAGTGGGACCCAGGATGGGTGTAGGCTGGGGGCCTCTGGTCGCTTTCTTCTTGAATCTAGGTAAATGTTTCTCTTAATGCAGATAGTTCTTTCTGCAACTCCATCATAACCTCAGAAAGAGTCAAAGGAAAAAAAAAAATCAATGAAAACTTCCTGTCTCCAGCATCCTATTCTTCCATAATTGGTTCTTTTATCTTAAACAGTAAGCTATATGCTTTTCTGATGAAAAGCATATATGCTTTTCTGATGCATTTCTAAATTCATCTGGTCATTCCCAGGCATTGAAAGCTTGTTATAAACAGTTAGCCAACATTTTAAATGCCCTGATCAATTTCAAATTGTGCAAAAGTATGGTTGTCAGATCATCAGTCTTCAGCTGCATTATTAAAAAAAATATTTTTCCAAACGAGGCTGAAGACAGGGTCTTTTGGTACACGTGAGGATTCTCTCAAAGTGAAAATCAACACATTATTCACTACCCTCTGCCAAATGCACTTCAAGTAAAGTTAAATGACATCCGTGCATCTCTCTACTTTGTCCAAGAGGATTTATAAGCCTCCTTATTAACATCTTGCAGCTAAGAAAGCATAAGTTTTTATAAAACACTTCTTTATCTTCGTAAAACACTTCTTTATTTCGTATCCCATTAAAGAGAACAAGCTATTTTAGAGCATATTCCATTTGCTTATAGTTGTATTGAAATCTCAAGGTTTCTTATAATGAAACATTCCACACATTGGCACCAGGGTCATGTAAGAATTGAGTATATGCCCATCAGACTTTAGTATATTATTTATCACTGAAGTTTAGGAGGATGCAGAATATAAAGCAGAAACTGTGTTTCATGTCCTCTATTTAGGAAAGCAAGAGTGTCATAACTAACAGTCAACGAGAATTTATATTGCAGTGCCTACCAGATGCCACATGTGTACATCACAGCTGTTCACGTAATGGTTCTCACAGTGTGAATGGCCCATGGAGTCCTCAGCAGTCAGTGCAATCACCTGATTTGCAACACACCCAAGAGATGCTCTCTGCTATTGGAAAAAGGCAGTTTCCAAAGTCAGAGATTCTAAAGAAGGGTCCCTTCTGTCCATGAGTGAGCAGTTTTCTAAATATAAACCTTAATCTTACTCTTTATGAAATATGTTCATTTTGCTTAACTTCAACAAGCGGAATAACCTGTTGCCACGTGACAGGCCTCAAATGTATGAAGAGGCGATCTTGCCCTGCTCTTTCTTTTCCCTAGGTCCAGCCTCTCCCGTTTCTTCAATCCTTTCTCTCTGAACACACAAAAAAAATGGCTGCTGGATTCGCAGAAGCTTGCCAAAGACTTTAGAACAGTTATTATTCATTGGACTCACTTTCAAATCAAAGATATTCAAGCTGCAAAAACGTCTCTATTTCTGCATAGGAGACCATTAAATTATACTCAACTCATGATTTTGTACAATCATTCTTCAAAAGTTAGTTTTGAAGCTATAGATCAATTTTCAGGACATTATTTAAAAGAAGGGACAAAGATGAACTTCCATAATGGGCAGGATTCAGTCAAGAATTGCATCAGCCACTACACGACTTCCTGACCACCAGGAGTGGTGCAAATGGCTTCTCTAACTCAACAAACTAACCTCAACCCACTAATGGTGCTTCTGAGAACCACAGCTGTCCACTTATCACACACCAGTGGTTTTCAAAATACGTAGTCTCCTGATCCTAACAAAGTTTCTACTAGAGAAAGTGGGAGGAGGGTGGCCACAAGATATTTTTCATTTGTGGAAGGAGCACCATGGACAGGACAACTTAGAAATCTCTTAAATTAGATATCCAGATCCTCAGATAAATTTAAACTAGTTTATCCATTTACCCAAATCACAGTAAAGAAAAGCCCAGAATTATACATTAGTCCCTCAAAATTCCCTATCAAAATGACCCTTACATATACTTCACCATATATACATATATACCCTTTAAAAAGTGATCACTAAATCATCATCAAGTATCAAAAATAAGCATTCATTTTAACAAAGTATTCTTCTACCTACAAGAATTACCCAGAGGATATGATGAGTCAAAGACCAGGACTGCCTTAATGTCATTACTATTCAGGTATAGTCACCTAGAAGCAATTCTTCCCAGTCCACTGAGCCATTAAGGATCTCTCATTCAGGGCAGAGTTTTCAAGACCTTCTATGATAGTGGAAGAGCTGATAAATACGACAGTTAACCCAGAGGGTTAAATGTTGGGGAATGGGCAGAGACTATGTCACTTGGTCATAGGCTATTAATCCCACTATGATTCAACTAAAATTCATGGAGAGTAAAGAGCAGGTTTGTCAGCTGAACCAATGGGAGAAAAAGCAAAGTAAGTCTTCAAAGACTTGAGGGAAAAAAAGAGTAACTAAATTTCCAGGTTAATGATGACATAGCACAAATCCTGCGAAGTTAAAAGACTGCTTTTGGCTTACCAGGAAGAGGCACTAGAACACAGTACGTGAGGGGAACCGCAACAAGATGCCAGACAAGTTTTAAACCCTAAGTCAGACTTTATTACACAAGAAAGAAAAGCTTTTCTCAAAAGATAAACCTTGGATTTTCAAAATGTATGTAAGATCAATTTTCACCCTCTCCCAGGACTAACATATGAAATATCTGTTGAAAGAAATGGGTCTCTGCATAAATAAAATTAAAAATTTGGAAAATAATTCCAAAGGATTAATTTGGAGTCATTTGGGGAACTCTAAACTTTGCCAGTTGTTTAAATTTTTAGGCATAGTACTTCATGTAAAACATTGAAATTTGTAAAATCCCAATGTTTTTCTAAGCGGCTGTAGAAGTTGGAATCTACTTGCAGGCTAATGCAGTCCCCAGCTTTCATGTGTGTCTCACCAATAGTAAAACTGTGAGGTTGGTTAAGTTTACCTTTTGGTCAGGTCTCATCAAAAGATTAGGGACCCCAACCAGAAATGCTCAGTAAGACTGAAAGCTCTTTTTATTTGTTCCTTTACCTCCTCTCTCTGATGACATCAAGATGATCACAGTATTAGTGGAGAGAACAGAGCAGGTTTGCCACCTGAACCAATGGTACAAGGCAAAGTCCAAATCCTACAAAACTTTAGAGAACAAAGCACAAGGAAAAGAATGCAAAGTGTGCCCTCTATCGGTCCACACGCTTTAATTGCTGAGGTGGTTGGTTGGCAGGTTAGATCCAGCAACAGGTGAGAAACTAAGACCATCAACGTGCAAAAACTCTAAAATGTGCTGACACAGATGCAAGGATCTAGCAGAAGGCCACTTGACCAGAACTGAAGAGTGCTAAGCCCTGATTCTGACCATTCTGGGAACTGCCAGCATGATACAGCAAGTCACATCAATGCCATCACCACGTGTCACCAGCTGGAAAATTTCAACAGCCACTTCTAGAACTACATATTAACTGTTTTGTTAATGAGATAAAAATTAGACCATATGAGAAGTTTTAAAGAAAACCTCTATACTGTGTATATTTTTTATACTTTTATAAACTCTTTAGGGGGGTGGAGATGAGAATTTAACAACTATTGTCTTTGAGTAGGGGATTACTTGCCAAGTAATTATTTACTGAAATAAATCTTGAGATAGTGCTTCCAACATGACCACATAATGTTAAACATACATATGACAAATGGCTGAAAACCCATACAAAGAAAATAAACTTTTAGGAAACAAATATCTATATGAACTTGAAGCAGCCATTTGGCATCGCGCTAATTAAGAACATAGACCTATTTCTTTAACTAATACTTTTTAACCTACTAAATGATAACTTTGGACCACTGTGAGATTTTAGTGAAAGGGTTAATCATCTCTCCACGCCCAAGAAAGAAACAAAAAGGTTGTCTAATTTTAGAGGCTTTATTTTATTTTATTGAGACACTCTCATTTAGTCACCCCAGGGTAGAGTACCATAACATCAAGCTCACAGCAACCTCAAACTCTTGGGCTCAAGCAATTCTCCTGGCTCGGCCTCCTGAGTAGCTGGGACTACAGGCACCCGCCACAACCCCTGGCTGTTATAGAGACAGGGTATCGCTCTTGCTGAGGTGGGGCTCAAACTCCTGAGCTCAAGCAGTCCTCCCGTGTTGGCCTCCCAGAATGCTAGGATTATAGGCATGAGCCACCACACCTAGCCCTAATTATAGATGGCTTTAAAAAACTCTACTCCCACCCACGACTTTTGGAACACATGAAACCCTGCTCAGAAAAAGTGCTCAGCAGGATAACCTGTGTTTTACAAGTTCTCTTAATATCCTCCAGGAGATAAAATAAGTAACAGATTTTAAGTAAATTATAAAGGTTTTTCCCCAAAACAACTAGATAAGGGGGAAAGCTTACCTATAGTTTCTCTTTAGAGTAAAAAGAATATTTAATAGCTTTGCTCTATGCTGGTTATTCTGATGTGACTTGTATGTAAACATAAAATGCATATATAGACATACATATGAATGAATATATAGTTACAAACACATGTACAAGTATACACACACACATACACACTTGTTCTGGCTACTGCAATATCAGAAATGAGATTGCTATAATTCATATACAAGAAAGTAAAAAAATTTTACCAATGCCAGTAAGTAAAATTTTACTAAAATGCGTTTAAGGTCTACCCCTCAATTACCACACCCCTCCCCCCACTCATTATTTAATATTGGTTTCTAGTATAAACTTATAAGTTGTAAGAAGTTCCAAGGCTCACTATAAAAGTCTCTGGTCTGAAGAACTTTCAAATGGGTTCAAAGGTGATGTCCTTTTTTAGGTTAATGTTTATGCTGAAAGCACACTGTGCACAGGAAAAGCCTGTCCATTCAGGGGAGTTGGACTCCAGCTCTCTTAACTAGTAGTTTTTACAATAACACGTTTCAGGAAGCAGCTCACCTTCCTTATAAGTCAAACAAGTTCTGCCTCCTTCAAAGGGACATAAAATATCAGTGTTCCTCTGGAAAGCACTGCACAGAAAGAACTATATGATCTCTTCACACCTACAAAACTTCTAAAATACACACACACCTATCTCATGGGTATCTTCACATAGTTAAATTATACTAAGGTCTTAAATACAAGAATAACAGATTAACTAACTTATCTATGTTACTAATATATCTTTTCATTTTAGAAAGCAAATACCACTTGATTTACCTCTAAAATTTTCATTTCTATGAGTAACATCTTTGAGAATGAGAATTCCTTATTTCCTCCTACTCAAAAAATGTTTTCAATATAGGTTCAACCCTCCCCCACAGATTTCCCTATCCTACCCCCAAAATCACCTTCTACTTGAGATACTCGATCATTCAGATAACAAGTCTAGAGATTCACACAAATAGGCACCAGCATACTCTGAAATTCCGAAATTGTAAGAAACTTCGGAATGAGTGCTGGGCTGTGGATGCTTCTACTTAATCATTCAAACTTCAACGATGTGCCAAGAATTCCAGGAAGGCTTCACAGAAGCAGCGGCCTTTTGGAAGCTGGGCACGATCTCAAGCTCAATGACACAAACGCATGAAAACACGTGGTAGGCCTGGAGGTGCAGAAATCTGGGATAGCTTCAGCATATGTGCTTTCAGGGTGGTAGAAGGCTGAGAACAGGCTGCAGATGCTGGGGACCCCTGACTGCCATGTGAAAGAGGCTGGCGTGTAGCCTGCAGTCGATACGGAGGCCTGGGAGGTTTGGGATTTTTAGCAGAGAAGTAACATGATCAGATCTGTGGTGGAGAAAAATTAGATGTGGCAGCAGCACCATGAAGGACGGAGTGAAGAAGCAGCAGACGCTGGAGGATGAGGCGTCCATGAGGGGGGCTGAGCTGGGAAATATCAGTGGGAATAGAAAGAATGGGATGGCTATAAACTCCCCCACCTGGCACAGCCTGAGCAATACTGAACTGACATACAAGAGACAACAGAAAAGTCCGAGTCGACAGTCGAAGTTCCCAACCGAGGCACATAGAAACCATGAACAGAAATGAGGAACACATTTGGGATAGGGCAGAGAAGATGAATTGTCGAGTTGAGTGTACAGGGGACAGCTGCCCATATAGCAGTAGCTGGGACATCACAGTGTAACACAATCTGAAACTCAAGGGGAGAAAAAAAAGCCAAGGCTGGAGTTGATGGACTCTATGGGGAAAGAACAGGTGAAGAAACAAAGAGGAATAAAATCCCCCAAGGAAAAGAATAAAGGAAAAGCAATACTAGTCTGTGCCTACTACTCCAAATGAGAAAAATCAAAGAGCACGGACAGAAGGGTGAGGTAATCTTCACGGAGTGTCAGTAGCCGGAGGAATAGACTTTCTCTGGGCACAGGCAGTATCTGCAGAAGAACCAGGCAGCAATGGAGGATCACACTGATACTTCATGCGGCATGGAGGTCAGTGAGGAATGTGGAGGGCCACCAGAAAACCCCTTGAAGAAATCTCTGGGTGGTTGGCTCCGCACCTGTGGCTCAACGGGCTAAGGCACCAGCCACGTACACCTGAGCTGGCAGGTTCAAATCCAGCCCAGGCCGGCCAGACAACAATGATGGCTGCAACCAAAAAATGGCCGAGCATTATGGCGGGCGCCTGTAGTCCCAGCTACTTGGGAAGCAGAGGCAGGAGACTCGCTTGAGCTCAGGAATTGGAGGTTGCTGTCAGCTGTGGTGCCACAGCACTCTATCCTGGGTGACAGCTTGAGACTGTCTCAAAAAAAAAAAATCTCTGGGTGGTGCCTGCAGCTCAAGTGGCTAAGGCCCCAGCCACATACACCAGAGCAGGCCTGCCAAACAATGACAACTACAACCGAAAAATAGCCAAACATTTTGGTGGGCACCTGTAGTCCCAGCTACTCAGGAGGCTGAGGCAAGAGAATCTCTTAAGCCCAGGAGTTGGAGGTTGCTGTGAGCTGTGACGCCACAGCATTCTACCGAGGGCGACAGCTTGAGGGTCTGTCTCAAAAAAAAAAAAAAAAAAAAAAAAGGAAAGAAATCTCTGCACCTTCAGCTTGATTTTGCTGTGAATTAAAAAACTAAAGCTTAATTTTAAAAGCAAAATCTTTTAAAGAAAAGGAAATCCTTTTGTAAAGGGGCAGAGGTAGAAGCCAGACTGTGAAGATTGAAGAGGGAACGGAACAGGATTTTCAAGCAAGGGAAGGGAAGTGTAGAGGGGAAGCGAGAAGAGATCAGAAAGGAGCCTGAGGAGGGAGGAAGATGAATTTGGGGATTAGAAAGGAATAGAACATGCTAAAACAGAAGGCAGCTGATAGACAAAAGGTCTTGGGGAGAGAAGGACAGGTAGAGTAGGTGGAAAGCTGACCACGAAGAGAGTAAAAACATGCTCCTTCTCCCCTCCCCCAATCTGTCATCCCGAGAGAAAGATAAAAAAAAAGGAGAGAATGGGGAAAATGTTAAAATCCTTTTTTGTTCTGAATACCCAAATCGCTACAATCATACCACCCCCTTGCCACACTTTCTACGTGCACACGTGTACACGTAAGTATACACATCTTATATATTATATACATTACATATGCACTTGAGTATTAGCACCTTATTTATTCCAGCTGAACATGTGGAAACTTACAAATATAGACAGCACTGTCTTCATCTAAAGGTCAACCCTTGGGCGGCACCTGTGGCTCAAGGAGTAAGGCACTGGCTCCACATACCAGAGGTGGTAGGTTCAAACCTGGCCCCAACCAAAAAAAAACTACAAAAAAAAAATAAAATAAAATAAAGATCAACCCTTGATCTCTGCAATTAATGAGAAAAAACAAACCTCATGTTATCTTGAGAAATATTGAAAATTTAACACTGTTGTCATTTCAAAGCTCACCACCTCTTTTTAGAAAGGTGGTGATCAAAACACCTTATATCAAAACACAATTAAATTCAAATGGAGGTGGGGGGAGGGAGAAGGGAAAGGGGTGGTGGGAGAGGGCTTGGTAAACTCACCTAAGGTGCAGATAGTAAGGGTGTTCAGCACAGCCCTTGGGTAAAAGGCTCAAATACAACTTGAACTTTACCTAAGAAAAACAAACAATGTAGCCTAATCATTTGTACCCTCATATTAATCTGAAATTTTAAAAAAGATGTGTCTGGCATCTGTTTCCTGCATTTGGGATGGAGAAGAATACTGTTTCCAGAGAAGAAAAAATGTTTGTTTTAAAGGCATCAGTTGGAAGGAAAGAGGTATAAGTACCCTGGATAATCCATGAACTGGCCAGTTAGTCTCTAAATAAATCAAGAAGTGGAGTTTTGCATTAAGGAATCAGTAAGTGTCATTTCCAACTTGTGATGTCTACAGATATTGGATTCTATCCAAGCTGGATTTTAAAACCAGATAAAAATAAAGCCAGAGTCCTAAGGGAATGTCACCCATCCCAAATTGCTTCCAAATTTCAGTGGCAAAATACGCTATTGATTTGAGCCCAGCAACTTGCCCATCTCCCTGCACTAGTGAGATTCTGACTAGCAAAATTTCGACAATTATGCTTGTAAAAAAGCAGTCAGGAAAAGAAAGAACATGTTTATGTTGCAAAGTTTAATATCACATCAGCTTTTCTGAAATACGTTGGAACCTAGAACAAGCCAGCATACAAAAATGCATTCTGTAGCATTTAAGTGTAGGTTAATATATTCCATGTGCCATCTTGTATTTTGAAATAGAGCAAGAAATAAATTCTTTAAATGTACTTGGAAAAAACAAATCTCTTCATTAAATTTTTAAAAATACAAACACAGATTAATGTAGCTCTATAATGTTTAAGAGAAAATGTTATGCCTTTTCCAATCTCAGTTACCAGAAACACACCATGCTACTTGTGATGAACGCTTCATTTTCATGGAATAAGTCAAATCCAATTTCGTGAAAAGGACAAATTATGGAGGAAGAAGCTAAGGCTCCAGTATAGAAATGGCTATGGCAGGAAACACTTGTCACAGCACACCCCCTACCCTCAGACCACAAGAAACACCAAGTGCATGTGTGGAGTTTTGCTGTTTTTGGAGAGTTTTCTCAAGTTTGTATAAATCTATTGTTAAAATAGGACTAGACATATAAACAGAATAAAAGGAGATACTAGATTAAGTCGTTACATATCAGGCTCAAGAAATTCCAGGAGACCACAATAAAGTTATGATGTGTCTATTCACTTTTCAGTAACTTGGCCTAAAAAGAGGCTTATTACAAACATTACAAACATAAATGTAAACTCATTTGACATAAATAAATCATAAGAGGCTTCAAGAGAGACACAGACAGTAGAGGTTAACAGTCACCAATAATGATTATATTCTGAAGGGGGGTTGAGGGGGCCAACAAATCTTAATACCATTACATATAGACAAAACGTGAGTCGTCAATCAGCTTCAAAATGTTGGCAGGTGTCTCCCCTCTAAAGTGATAGGCACAGAGAAAACAGTACTGAGAATGACTAATTGAAAAACTTTCTGCAGCCGGGCCCCATTCGTGATTAGCAAATGCACTTTTATTTTATGATTTAGTTTTCAAAATAAGGGGAAGAAAATGTGGTAGGTGACCAGCGTTGTTCATGATGCTTCTCCCAGACTGAGTTTTATCCAAAAGTAGAGAGTGTCGACATTTTCTCAATCCTCTGGCTATATTTCAAAATAAAATACAGAGTTAAATGATATATATGCTCTCTATTCCAGACTGGATGCAATTGATTTTAACTGACTAAATTATCTGATCTCTGCCAAGACTTTTATTTCATTAAGAAAATGATATTATGGAGCATCTGAGATCATAGAGCAGACTAAGTATAATGCTAAAGGAGTTCTGAGAATGCTCCACAGCGAAGGTTTGATTATTTGCAGATGGAATATAAAGAAAAAAGAAAAGAAAAAGAATCAGGTCCCAGGGGTAAGCCTAACCAGTCCTGGTACCACTGCTGCCTACATCATAACACAAAACCAAGAAAATAAGTAATCTCTGAAGCCACAACACCTTTTTATTAAGGTGCTAATCACTTTTCTTCCTTGAAAATATTTAACTGCCACTATCCAAAACAAAGAGGAAAAGGGGAAAATGTTGGCACCACAATAGGCTCTAGCACATCAGCTGTCACTGCTGACATGATTTGGCTAGTGGTGGAGCATTCATCAAGGAACTAATTTAAATCAACCTTTTTTGGGGAAAGCCAGTTGTTTGGTATACACAACAATTGGTGCAGGATCAATCACTAGACATGAGATCAATTAAAACCAGCTTAAGTTTGTGAAGAGGGACAATTCACACAACTTGACTTAGCTCTCTCTTCATTTCAGCACTCCCACAAAGCAATCCTTAAGCTTCCTTGCAAAGTAGAAAAGCTACTATCACCCTATACTGTCTGGCCAGCCCTTTAAGTAGTTCCACTTTTAATTAAAAACACAGTACACCCTTTGTTAGCACAGATAGTGTGCTCACTTTTAAGGACCACAGTTGTTTTAGCCAGAAACTTGGGATTTGGGTAGGGAAATCTGTTGAGAAAAAAAGAAGAAGAAAAAAAAACAACTTCGATAGAATTTTTTTATGCTCTTCCAATTTACATGTACTTGAAAGCATTTGAATTTTATTAAATTAAAGGGTTGGTTTGGCCAAAGTTACGACTGCACACTTCAGAGTTGAGTCTGAGTCTCACCGCTTGTGGCTGTGGATGATTGTTACAGGAGACTTTGCTAAAGCAAGCTTTGAAATAAATAGGTTCTGTCTGAGATCTGGAGAGGGTGTAGGCAGAACCTTGAGCGATGGCACTGCAGTATCCTTTCTGGCCGCAGGAGTGCTGTAATGTCATTCTCCAAACAGCATCTCCGCATTAAGTTCTACTGAAACAATATGCTTGATTCTTTTCCACTCAACCACAATGGAACAGGCAGTGTGGATCCGAAAGCGATCACTTGAATTAGCAAGTCATCTAATAAACAAGACTCTGGCAGTGGGTTTTAGACATTTCTATATTTTGCAAACTTTGAGTACTTAAGTTTTTTCAACTAAATAGACTGCAGTTCTGCTTATAAGAGGAGGAGAAGCCTCTCCAAACACTTTTGACCACAGTGTAATCAAAAATTGCCGGCTCCGCCGAATAGTACCTCGAAAGAAAATACCAGGGTGGAAAAAGGAGCCATGGGGGGAGGCGGGGAGGAAAGATGAAAAGAGACTCTTCCAAGACAAGTATCAATATCAAACTCTCAGGCCTCTGGGAAGCAATTTCTCCCTAGTATTTTGTTGTGTGTTTGTAGAGTAATTTCTGAAAATAAGAAGCATTTTCCAAACGTCATAAACGAAGATGGGAGGGGAAGGAAGGGTCCTTCTTACAAACCGCAGGGCAGGAACATACACAGCTACATCGGGAGAGGAGAGCACAGCCTGCAGAGGCCGCACACCGTCAGGTATCTGAGCGCGGCCCTCGGGGGGCCAACCTCCAGCTCTCCCTGGAGGTGAGGACAGCATTAACCAACGCCCCCCACGCCGTCAGGACTCAAAAGTCCCTCTCCAAAATCTTAGGGTAGGACCGGAGATGACATAAAATGAATTATAAACGAATCACATCACGGGTGGAGTGAGACATTCATAAGGGGGCGGGGTGGGGGAAATCAAGATCTATGTATCTTGCAACAAATTCTAACCGCGCAGAAGTTGCAACTGCTGGACGCAGACCGCTCTCTCCAGGTACCTGCCAGAAGCCGCGCGCACCTGCCCTGCGCCAGCAATTCAAAGCGCGGGCGCAGGTGAGCGGTTCATCTGTAAATCCCGCAGAAGACATAACCCTACCTAGCAGCCCTTCCCCTAAAATGCAGCTGGGTTAGGTGCTGCCCCAGCAGGGCTCACAGGCAGAAGTGTGCACACACACACAATCTGTGGGAGACTAGTTCTCTGCCACCGTCCCGCAGGTTTCCACTCGCCTTCCCCGCAGCGCGCAAAGTGAACAGAGGAGGAGCGGTCAGAAAGCCGCAAGTGAATTTCATTGAGCACAGAATGCTTTCTCCGAAATAGCTGCTTTTGAGGGAAGCAAATGGAAAGAGCAAAGTGGGGAGTGTTTTAAAAGCATCACTCCGCAGGACAGCACTCCGCCCCCTCCAAACCTGCTTCTGAGTTGCTACTCATTCAGAGAGTTCCCGTCTCCTCTCAGGTACCAGAAAAAGATCAGTGTTGCCCTTTTCCTGGAAAGGCAGGTCCTGACGTCGACTTAGTACACCTTCCCAGCTCCCAAACACACACACACACACACACACACACACACACACACACACACACACACACGACGTTAGGCCGTGTCCAAAATGATCCGAGGCCGGGATTTGGGGCGCACGTGGGTGGGAAAGGTAAAGACAGATCAGCTAAAAGGACGATGGCCAGGAGGATAAAAAGAAGAACAAGAAAATGGATGCTAGATAAGAATTGCGACCGAAGGAAGAGTCCGGAGAGTCGGCGCGGCGGGGAACGCGCGTACGGACCGCACGACGTGGCCCCGAGCGCCAGCTGGACGCCGGACTCTCAGGTCTCCCAGCGCATCTCGCTCGGGCTTCGCCAGCCTACTGGGGACTGAGCGCTCGCTAGAGTTCCCGGGGCCCTAAAAGTAAGGAGTGGCGGACCCCAAGAGCTGCGGTGGAAAGCACGTCCTGCCTACTTGCGCACCCGAAGCGAGGGCGCGAGTGAGCACGCGACACCCCATCCTCCCCGGAGCCCCGCACCTTTAGCCGAGATGGACCCACCTCGCTTACTACGTCTCCATCGGTTGCCTTGGCAGTGGCTGTAATCCATACAGTTCAGAATGATGAGGGCAAAGGAGAAAAGGCGAAACTGCATCTGGACGGTCGGGCGGGAGAGGGACGCCTCTCAAATGCAGGGAACTGAAGGTCTCATCCAAGGAGCCCGCGCCGGCCGCGCTGCTGGGGAGGACTCGGGGGAGTCGCCGCTAGCCCCGGACCGCACCGGTCAGTTGGCCACAGTCAGCATCTCTGTGCCGTGAACCTGAGAGATGAGGAGAGAGAAACAGGATGGGTGGAGAGAGTCCAGGAGCCGCAGCTGCGCCTTCGCGCATCCCAATTTAAAGGAGGGAGGGAAGGGGGAGCGAGCCCACTGCCTGGCACGAGCTGCGGAACCGCCTAATCCCGCGCGCGCAGCTGCGGACTCGGAGAGGAAGGTGATTACAATCAGGGAATTAGCAACCTCCGCCGAGCTACAGGAGCCCAAGGAAGGAACCAAGGAACGAGGCGCGGGCGCTCCGGGAGACCAAAGAGCTCCAAAAGCACTGAAAGAGCCGGAGTAAAAGAGCGCTCCTCGGGTCTTAGGGCCCCGGGCGGGGTGCCCGGGCTGACCGGCTGCGGCTGCAGTGGTGCGGGTCGCCTACCGTGGGCACGTAGGTCTCAGGCGGCGCGGCGCTCCATCCCGGGCTCGGCACGCGAACCGCTTGGTTAGCACGTGGGCGGGGAAAGTTTGCAGATACCGGCCGGGAGCTCCAGGGAGCTCTGGGATTCCGGTGGCTGCTGTGGAGTCGGCGGGCGCTGAGGGTCTTTCCGGCCAGTGGGGCCAGGCAGGCGCGCCGGGGAGAGGGAGCGTCTGTGGCCGCTGGGATGCTCCGTCCCCGCTGCCGGGCGCGGGGTGCGCCCGCCCTCACGCTGCGCCCTGTGCAGTTGTGCTGCTGCTTCGGTTCTCTACCCGTTCGCTTCACAGCGTACGGTTTCTCCGTTTCCAAGCTGTAGAAGACCGCAGGCTCCTGGGAGGCCGAAGTGATCGGGAGGGATGTGGCGAGCGCACTTTCCGATGGAGATGCAGACCAGCCAGGCTCGGGATGCTTCTATAAGTAGGTGGTGCTGTGGTCCAAGGCATCGAAGTGCAGGCTGCCTGGGAGTTCCTGGGTCCTAAAGCCAGAAGCGCCCGAGTTTCCCTGAGGTCCTAAAGCACGCTGACAGCCTCCAGTGAGCCTAACTCCAGACAAATCCCCTCCGGGGTTGCCAAGAGAGTGTGACTAAGTCTGGGGCGCGCCCAGAACCCCGCTGTTCACCCAGAAGGCGTCCTCTCTGGAGCTACAGGGTCGCTTCCAATCCTGACGACAACCTCCCTGTAGGGGGATCTGACTGAAGCTCTCTGCCTTTTCCTAGACCTTCTTTCCTGGCTAGGACCGCTGCTCCTTAGCGCTATGCCACACCTCTGCCGCTTGTTAATTTACATCAGTTTGAGGAGATGGCTATTTCCAAATAGCATTTGTTTATTCTCCCTCAGAACTTCTATTTCTTGACTTCGTTTATCCTCCAGGAAAACTCGTAAACCCCCTGTGAACCCGTGCCTGCAGTACTCAAGAAACTGGGGCCGTGATTCTTTAAAGAAAAATTTACTTTCCGCGAAAGGTTTTTATTATGATGATTCAGCCTCCTCCCTCTCTTCCCACTTCCAGAGTTTTCTGAATTAAAATTTTAGATGCCTTGAGTTTGGGGAAATACTCCGTTTAACAAAATGTCACATTTAATACACATGGTAATCCCCAAATTCTTTCTGGTGAAATCTTGTGCCTTGCACCCAGAACTCTGGGAAAGAGTGTATTTCCTCTTAGGCAAAGGATAAGAATTCATACTGCTAACCTCGGTGGTTCGGATGACTCTCTAGATACACCGACAGGTACATGTTATTATGATAGCATTGTACAGTATTTAAATTCCCTTTTCTATTCTGTTTGAGGACGTGTTCGAAAATTTGGCATCTAAAGACAATCATGTTTATTAACCATTCCATTATTGCCTATCCATAACTTTTACAAACATCATTTTTACATACCAACACCTCTGTGCCAAGAATTCCAGTGTTACTCCTTTTATGCATGCCTGAGAGCACTCCAGTCAATCTGAGTTGAGGTCACTGGTCCCATTTATGAGATAAGAAAATCCAACCTGAGACTGGTTCACAGGGCACCAGTACAGTTGGTTCCCACTGCAGGAATGCGGGATCTTTTATCAGCTTTTGGAGTCCTTCATTGTAATCACAGAATTTGGAAGCAACTGGAAACATTCCAGCCCAGGGAGTGGCCTTGTCTTTGGCATAATAGCCTGATATTCCTTGATCATCTTGATATGATGCTGAATATCTCTCCAGCAACATACTCAGTACTTCCTCCTGAATACAAGCACACATACACACAGTGAATGTATTGATCACGCTTACAGAGGAGCTAAATCCATGTGAGAAAAAAGACTTCTCTAAATAAGCCCCCTGCCTTCCTGTACAGTTTTGAGACCCACTCAAGATAATGGTTATCAGTGTTCTTTAAAATATTGAAAGGCAGAAATAAGCACAAGAACGAGCAGCTCTAGCTTTACCATTTATCATCTGGGTTGGTTTGGGCAATTTTCTGGATCTCAGTTTATTACTTGGCTGTTTCTGGAAATTCGACCAACGTCTCTTTCACCTCTACCATGTACTAGTTTACAATCAGTTTTCTACTTCATTGGGGAGTTTGTTATTGAGTCTAACCAGTGTGAGGATAAACTCACCAGTGAGGGATCTTCCGTGTAGAAAGAAGAGAGATTGCCACTGGCGTCCTACGTTCAATTTACAGGCCACTTTCAACCTTATCCCGTCAAAGATAACTTTCCATAATTTTAATCCTTTGAGTTGCACAGTTGGCATTTTTTTAACCAGAGATACTTTTCAGTTTAGTGAACCCCTAGATTCAGTTCATGAAAAGGGATTTTAAAAGCACCACTTCTAGGGAAAATTGGTTAATGTGTTTAGTAAGACAAAAATAGGCTCTTGGAGGAGAGAGGATTCCGAATTCCCTCTATGCTCCCCCCGGTCTGTCTCTGTCTTTTAGAGGACAGAACTGACCCTCAAAACTCTGTCACACTTAGTTTTCACATGCAATTGCTTTGGGGACAATTTGTTGATAACGCACTTTTTTTTTTGTACATTCACTGAATATTTCTGATTTTAAGATCCCAGGAATGTTCTTGCTACTAAAAAAGTACAACCCTAGCGGATCCTAAACTATCATTAACTTTAATCCCATATCTCTGCTTCCTTTCATTTCTAAACTCTGAATGTGGTGTTATTGAGTCTCACAGCTTACAGTTTCTCCCTCTTGGAGACTCGATGGACTTTTTCTTCAAACTGAGTTTTTGTAGCAGTTTCATTAAACTGGCTTTGTTAATAGCCTTGTTTACAGAGGAGCATACTGAGGGGGTGGACCCATACCCCTCAGTGGTGATAGGGAAGGTCTGGGGGATGATGTTATACAGCTGAGAGGCAACATTAGTATTTTACTTTTTTAACTTGCAGTTCATTCATTCAGCTCCAGATTCAATCATTACAAAGGGCATACAGGGAAAATGCAACCTCTCTCCCCAAGTAGCCAGTTCCCCTCCTTAGAGATAATCAACTGTTATTGTATAATTTTCCAGGTCTTGAGTATACTAAGATATTTTATGCTTATCAAGCAAGTAATTTGATAAGCTTTTTGCCTATCAAGCAAATAGAAAGGGAAGAATATATTTGTATATATAATATATTCTTTCATATATATCTACTTTCTCTCTTTTATGCAAT
The DNA here is from genome assembly GCA_963574655.1 of Perodicticus potto. Classification (NCBI taxonomy): domain Eukaryota; kingdom Metazoa; phylum Chordata; class Mammalia; order Primates; family Lorisidae; genus Perodicticus; species Perodicticus potto. The sequence continues at coordinate 9,808 of CAUYRH010114654.1, read as the reverse complement.
TAATATTGTATTTACTAGTCTGCACCTTGACTTTATATTGTGTGTTTTAGAGTTCTTTTGGTGTCAGTTCCTAGAGAACTTTTCTGTTTTTTCATACAAACACATCTCAATTCATTGTCTGGTTATATTAAACCAGTCTCTTACTGATGTTTAGATTGTTTTCATTTTTTCTGTCATAATCAATGCTTCGATTAATTTTTTCATGGGCCATTTTACCTTTGCATTATAAATTCTTAAAAGTAAAAAAAAGGATCAAATAGTTGGGGACTGTATGTGTGTGGTTTTATAAAAAAAAAAAAATTTTTTTTTTTGAGACAGGTTCACTATGTCACCCTCAGTAGAGTGCCATGGCATCACAGCTCACAGCAACCTCAAACTTTTGGGCTTGAGCGATTCTCTTGCCTCGGCCTCCCAAGTAGCTAGGACTACAGGCACCCACCACAATGCTCAGCTATTTTTTGTTGCAGTTATTGTTGTTTAGCTGGCTGGGGCTGGGTTTGAACCCACCACTCTCAGTGTATGTGGCTGGCACCATAACCACTGTGCTACAGGCACCAAGCCAGTTTTATCATATATTATGATGTATGAAAATGCCTGTCTCCAACATACCATGTTCATGGGTGGAAAGAATCAATATTGTCAAAATGACCATACTTCCCAAAGCAAAATACAATTTCAATGCAATGCCTATTAAAGCTCCACTGTCATATTTTAAAGACCTTGAAAAACTATTGCTTCATTTTATATGGAACCTAATGTTTCTTTTACATTCTTTTTACCTCCTGTGGTCCTGTTGAAATTCATCCCCTTTCTAACACTTCTCTAAGTACCCGTGAGTGTGAAACATATGTATATATGTGTCCAACTCTGGGGATCTTTTATCACACTTCCCTCTTCAAAATAGTTTAAAGATTATAGGAATGTATTATATTGCACTACTCAAAAATAAATAATAAAAATACTTTGATGCCCTGTTTTGTTTGATAATAAAAGTTATAATTTAATTTTATTAGATGGATAAATCTTGATTTCTTTATTGACTTCTATTATTATATCTGGCAAAATATATTTTGTGCTTTTTTTGTATTTTTTTGTTTTTCTTTGTTTCTTTAAGTATAGTTGGACAGAAAAACTGTTTCTTTAAATATAGTTGAACACAAAAACTGTTTTATCTACAACTATCATGTTGTAGATATTTTCCATAAAACAAATGAGCTATACATTTTTTAGCTGCTAAGTTTTCATGAAAATACATGTAAAGTACGTGATAAGATTATTTGAAAATAATGTTCTATGGAAAGTTTGTTGAAACCAACAATACTTTCATTTTATCAATATTGTGTGAGAATTTTGCATTAAACCAGGTTACTTAAAATTAAAGTGTTGTTTGCTAAATCTCAGTCAAGTGTTAATGGTGTATTTTTTGGATTTTTATATCCTCAATAATGCTAGAGAAAATGAGTAACAAGTGTGAAGAGGACTGGACACCATGCTTGCAAAGGACAGTTACTGATCCTTATCACATTAAAAGGAAATGCTGAGAACAGGACAGTCTCCTGGCAAGCCTAGAGACGTTTCCTGTCTTGGAGGCAATCCCCCAAGTAACTTAGTGTTCTGGAATGAGATAAGGTCGGTCACTCACTAGTAAGCATGTGTTAAAAAGTGATGCTTAGCAGTCCTTCATGAGGGTTGTGGGGAAAGAACACGTGAGGAGAGTGTGGCAATCCTTACCCATGTGGCCCTCGTCCGCACCTGTTTATGTCAATTACTTTAACTCTCCACACCTGTTGTGTATGACCTTAACAAATAGCCATTGTGGAGGGGGCTCGGGACTACCCTGCAACTAGGGTTAGCCGGCCTCTCGCAAGCTTGTACTTCTAATCCGTGTCACGCCTGGTTCATTCCTGCGGCTACCGGGACCAGGCCATAGGGGTCCCGACACTTGAGTAATATGTCTTTAAAGGAAAGGAAATGTCCCCTTTTCATCATACTTTGCTCGTGTTCACTGGGATCCAGTAAACTGTCCAGCTTTTATTACTATCCTGTATTTCTGACTGCCTTATGGCAGAGGACTATGTTTCTTATGCAGTTTTTTTCACCTTTCTAACACACAAAATCTTTTACAATTTATTGTATTCTTTGACTTTTTTTAAAATTTTTATTATATCATAATTGTGTACATTGGTGCAATCATGGGGCACAATTTGCTGACTTTATATACAATCTGAAATATCTTCATTGAACTATTTAACATAGCCTTCATGGCCTTTTAATCACTATATGAAGACATTTATATTCTATATTTAGTAATTTTCACTTGTACCCTTGTAAGATGCACCATAAGTATGATCCCACCAATCACCTGACATTTTTTATTAAGATATGAGATGCTCTGAAAATGGAGAAGATATCTAAAATTCTACAGCCTCTGAACTGAACAAGGAAATCATATGTTGTGGAGTATATTTAGGGTTAAGGAAATGCATGAATGTAATTACCCAATTTTTAAGACAGGCTGATGCAACTGAGATGACAATGGATGGACAAGACAGGTCTAAGTCCTCCAGGCTCTTTGTAATTTTGCCGCACATCACAAACACAAAGACCCCAAAGAAACACCCAGAAAGCACACTGCTGCTGAGACAGCAAAGATTCTGGAAGGGACTTCTGAACCAAAGAATCAGCAAAAGTGCCCAACACACTTGAATATGCATTAGCACATTCTAGAAATGGACACTCAGCATAGTAGCAGAAAATACCAGTTCCCACCCACTTGGGGGAAAGACAAGCAGACACAGGAGTGTATGAATTAGCAAAGATGAAACCATAAGTTGGCAGCCAATCCAGAGTCCTGTATGTTCAGGAAACTGAGTGGAAAACAACTGCAAGGAAGCAAACTCGGGAGCAGGGAAAAGGGAGTGACAGTAAAACAGGAAAGTGGACAGGAGGGAGCCGGCTGTGAGCTCTTCCCGCGGGTGCCGTGAGCTCTTGTGAAAAACACACATGCTGGACGTTTCACAGACAATGCCAGGCAGTTGGCAGCCCTACTCAGAGCCTGCTGGACAATGCTGTAGTAAATGACAGCATAAATATCTCTGAAGCCTACAGGAGCATCTGACCAATTTGAAAAGCAGAAACTTGAGGGAAAAAGGCAATTGTGTCATTGAGAAAAAAATTACTACCAAAGATTATTTTGGTTAAATGAAGAGTGATTAATCATCTATTAAATCAAAGTTTGTGCTTAATTCAAATATGGATAGTCCTATACCTCATCTGATTTTTTTACAGGTATTCTGTTGAAGGTAGGGTCATTCATTGCTGTTTTAAAATGGGAATATCCTTTTAAATTCTTTGATTCTCCTAACTCAATCATTTCAAGTGGTATTACGAAATAATTTGTGCTTATGTGCTCTCCATGGACTCTGTTCCAAGTGCCTGGTCCCCATTCATTTGGTCTCCAGCCTCTGTGATGTTCCCTGTGAGGGCCTCCCCTGGGTTCCATCTGGATCCCTCGATAATTTGCGTTCACTCTATGTTGGGTCAGTCCAGGTTCCAACACCGCTGTGTCAGAGTCGGAGCCAGGTGCCAAGTTCACTTGGGGGATGGACATGCCAACATTTCTGACTGTTGTGCCTGAAACAGCTACCTTCGAAGGGAGCAAATTCAAATAAGTGCAAACAAACTACAGGATAATGTTCAGTTTCATGCATAATTAAAGAACCGTAAGTCATCAAAGATAAAATGGAATATTATTCACAAGGTCTGGTGACATTGTAACATAGTACAGTTCTTAACAAATTGAAGAATATTTTAGTAATACAGGCAGTCCCTGGCTTACAGACAAGATAGATGTTGTACATTTGTTCTTAAGTTGAATTGGCATGTAAGTTAGAACAGGCATATTCACCCATCACCTGTGATGGCCTCAATTTGTAAGTGTGAGTCTCATGTCAGTTGAATGTGTGTAACTTGGAGACTCCTGCACATGGAAAGAATAATAGAAATGTTTATCCCTCTGATGCAGCCAGTTCCACCTTTGGGGACACCTGGAAAGGGGAAGCTGCTCCACACACCGAGTTGCTTCTAGAAACATCATTTACACAGTGGAGTCAACAAACATCCTGAAGTCCACAGAGGAAGACTGGTCACAACATGGTGATGAGGGGGACATCATGATCCATGTCGACCACAGCAGCAGATCAGCAGTGCCAGTGGTGGCCCCTGGCTCCTCCTCTGGCAGCTGCTATGTTCCAGGAGAGCCTTTTCCTGGGAATCAGAAGGGCGGAACCTCCTGACACAGGGAAGTTGAGCAAATGACGGAAATCCTACTCCCACTTCTTATAACAAAACAATTACAGTATCCAGAGATAACAAGCCTTCAAAGATGATATGCCCATCTCCCTTTATGCATGAATAAAACCCCCAACTGCATGAAATAAGTCATGTGGGGTCTCTGAGCTGAGTGTCAGTGCTGGGTGTTAGGCCACCGATATTCTTCCCATCCACTGGGCCTCCAGGAAGCCCCATAAAAGTAGAAACGTGCTTATCCAGATGAGCAGAACGCCTTCACTGCTGCTGAGCACTGAGACCCCCTCCTTTTCCCTTTCCATGTCAACCCCAGAGAGAAGCAAAGGAAGGTGGGTTCTGAAGCAGGAGAGGAGGTCTTGTCTGCCAGCCTGTACAGGGGCACTGGCATCCTCTAGGTCACCTTTCTGTAACAGAATGCCCTGATTTTCCTTTGGCAAAATGTTGCCCAACCCACCACCATAGGCTGGTTACACACCACCCACCCTTCCCCTCAGAGTGAGCCTGATGGGCCTCATCCAGTCCCCACATCCATTTTTCAGGCTGAGTGTGGACTGACTGGGGAGGAGGTGACTCAGAATGACTTGACAGTGTCTGAAGCTCAGGTTTTTTTCTGGAACTGCTGAGAACTGGATATGGCCTTTGAAACTCCTGGCGTCCACCCTGCACTCCTGAAGGAAAACCAGCCAAACACCAAGCCAATGGCAAGAAAGAAGGGCAGAGAAACAGAAGAATTCACACCCTCATGATATCATCAGAGTGCCTGCTGAAGCCTTGTCTGAGATTAGCTCCACCCCTAAAACCAACCAACCCACCAACCCAGCCATCTTCTTTTAAAACTCCAGTTTAAGTGAAGGGTTCTGGTACTTACAACCAAAAAATTCTTCATTGATATATTCTGGGAGGGGTAAAAAATATATATATTATTAATATATGCAAGTTATCAATACATATTAATATTTATAAATATCTATAGAGGGAGAACTTTATACTGAAGACAAGACCAGGGAGGGGAGAGTGAAGCCAGCCTTTTCCCACCTAACTCAGTGCTGGTCGTGCTCCCTAACCCAAGGGCTGGCGGTACCCTCAGATCCTTTAGGGAAGGTCCAGGGTGCAGTTTAGGAAAAGAAAGGGGCCAAAAGAAAGTTTCCCCCAAATGCAGAGAGGCCTGTAAGGCAAGGAGAGAGATGAGATGAGGGATGAACCAAGAGACATAGACTCCAAATTTCACAGTTTGAAATTGATGCTTCATCTGAAGCCAGGGTGTTATAATGTTAGAAACTTCCGAAACACAAGCAGAAAAACAGCAGGGGAAGAGAGCAAAGCACCGGGTATCCTATCAGAGACTGTTGCCATTTGTTTTGTGAAGATTTTTCAAGGCTCATATTATGTAATAATTGATCCAATTTCTGTCTAGTAGCACTCTGAGAAAGATATAAAACTCTCTTCAGCATTTACAATATGCTGAGAGTTGAATCATGGGCTGAATCAATTGCTGTGTGAGCTGAGCTTGTACTGAGAGCCTGGTAGAGGTTGTTCTGTGTCTCACTGGACTGATCTTACTGTTCTCAGATGGGCTTCACCTCTCCCTTACCTTTGGGATATAAAAAAAAGTCTCCTCCTGAGCATATAATTGTGCTTTGCATCCAACAACCATGTGTTGTAGCCCTGGGGTAGTCATTACGGCCAGCGGCCAAATATTTCTGGCTTCCAGGCACATAGGAGAATGACTTTCTCTTCCTTTGAACTAAGCCATGGCCATGTGACCTGCTTTGGCTAATGAAATGAAAGTGGAAACAATGGGGAAGCTTTGAAATCCAGTGTACAGTTTGCTGATTTTGTGCCCTCAGGCCCTCTGACAGTCAGTGGTGGGGTGGGGCTGATAGTCTGTCTGAGTCCCCAGGGGCTCTGATGAGGAGCTCACTTCTCCATCTCAACACAGTGGATGTGTGCTCTGCAAGAGTAAGCCTTTGTTGCTTCAGGTACTGAGACGTTGGGGTCATTTGTTATTATAGCAGAACCTAATTCATCCTGACTTAGATAAAACTAAAAACATTCCACCAACTGTACTTGAAATTGGAATCAGTTGAGATGTGTCCTTGAACCTATAAGAACTCACCATTTTGAGAAATAATGTGAAGGAAAATTAAAAAGCAACTCTTAAAGTATTTATCCAGAACTTTAAAATAATTTATAATTTACTCTTAATTTTTCATCTCTGGTATACAGGGTTGCCATAAAGCTCATGGACAATTTAAAATAGTTGTCAAGGTGGGGAGGAGGCAAGATGGTTGACTGGAGCCAGTTTTCTTTTCTTTTCTTTTCTTTTTTTTTTTTGGAGACAGAGTCTCAAACTGACACCCTGCATAGAGTGCAATGGCATCACAGCTCACAGCAACCTCAAACTCTTGGGCTTAAGTGATTCTCTTGCCTCATTCTCTCATGTAGCTGGGACTACAGGCACCCGCCACAACACCTTGCTCTTTCTGAGCCAGCTTTCAACAGAAGCTCCCATCCAGAGGGAGAAATAATGGCCAGAACCAACCCAATAAAGCTGAAGGTCTGGAACTGAGCTGAGAGAGATTGATAAGTTCGTGTCATTCCTGCTGAAGCAAGCTGGGACTCCTAGGAAGCAAATTTCAGGTGCAAAACCCATCCCAAATAGGATGAGAGTCTGTCTCCTCCCCGCTCCAAGAGAATGACTCACTGTGGCTCTCTAGAAGCAAGCAGTAAACAAAAGACCTCTTGTTTTACCCCATGGGAGAGAGTGGCTGAAGGCTGGGACTCCTTCTCCAGAGAGATCCCACTGCAAGCAGGGGCAGTCTCTTGCCCGGGATAAAAGTTGAACCAATATTTTCCCTACTTTCTTGAACTCCCAGGTCACCCTTTCCCAACTCCTGGCTGTCTGGAAGCCTACACCCTGCAGAATCCAGAGTGTCTGGTGGTTTCTAGCTATAGCTGGGCATCTCATGGGCTGGGGGCAGCTGTGCTGAAACTGTAGCTCTTGTAAAAGCAGGGAGTTGCAAGGGGAGGGAGACTTGCCCTGTGCCCCAAAAGTGCGTAGTGGGCGACTACACAGCCACACCTCCGACCAGAATGACTGCACTTCCAACATGCAGGGGCTGCACCTCTGACCAGCAATGGCACCCCTGACTGTGGCGCAACTACCCCTGACTGTGGTGGCATCCCCAACCCATAAGTGGCACACTCGCACTGGGGTTGAATTTGGGAGAGACATCTCCCAATTCTTTAGACCACCAGAGGGAGCCAGATCTCACCCCACAGGAGAGGAGAGAGGAGGAGTGTGGCCAGAACAAAGGTGCAGTCTCTGAGAGAGAGAATCACACACTGTAAGGGAAACCTCTGGCTCAGAACAGATGCAGGAGTACTACTCCCAAATTTCCAATGAACACTGAAGGGAATCAGGCTTGAGCTCCTCCTGCCTGCAGGTCACAGAGTGCAGTGGCCTGGAGTGGAGGCATTGACTCCCCTTTGACTCAGATAGGCACAAATCCCTGGTGTAATTGGGCATTGGAGGGAACTGGGTCACAGCACTGTGGGGTTACCAGTGACTAAGTGTGGCTAAGGTGCAAGGTGGAGAAGGAGGTTCCACCCCCCTGGACTAACTCTTGTGCTGAGCAAGCCTTTCTGACTCCACTGAGCACTGGAGCAAGTCACACTTGAGCTGCCAGTGGACCCCTGCAATCTGGATGCTGGAGACCTTTTGAACTCTCCCACTTGATCAGCGATTGTGCTGACCCAGACAATTGGTTTGGAACTCTTGACCCAGGCTTGTCACCTGGGACCCTCCAAGGTTGAGCCCTCGTTGTGTTATTGTGGAAGGGTCTGATTTTTCCTCTTCTAATTGTTGCTTATTGGTGGGAAGGGAGGGGATGCCTTAGTTGCTTATATTTCTCCCCAGCTGAGATTTCAGTCCAAAGCCACTGATTCAATAGGATTGGTTAGAGACTAGCTGAATATAAGACAAAGTCACCTAGCCCCATCACACCAAGCAAGTCCCCAGACTCTCAGGCTATAGTACTGAATGGGACCTTTGTAAAGCTGTAGGGGGAAAGCCACAGTCGCAGCTCTTTGATAAAGGACTGGTTAATTACAACTCCAGGAGCCCTTAATCCAATTCCACCTTACCAGCTTCTCTAGCCAAACTGAGAAAAATAATCCTGGGGTGTAGCAGCCCATATAGCTTATAGGAAGGGGAAGTGAGAGCAAAGCTCAGAATACTTTGTAAATATAAGAAACACCTGTAACAGCTTGGCAAAATAACACCAAGGTGATAAGGACATAGGGAAGGAATTCAGCTCTCCTTAACACAAGAGCTTGTGAGATGAGGACATCAGTGATTGGAAGTCTCTGCACCTATAGTGCAAGTAGCCACAGGATTACATGTATAAGAAGCTGCAGGAGAAGACAGTTGGAGAGTGCTCATTCTTTCACGGACTCACTCTTTTTCTTCCCCTGCTCACAGGGTGTCTGCCCAAGGCTCTTCTAAGAAGAATGCTAAGATTTACTTTCTCACTGAGACTGTTTCTCTCCCTCAAAGATGGTTTCTGTCTCTCTCCCTTCTGCTAAAGCAAATAGCCCTCAGGCACCTAAGGGGAGTTGTTCCTGAGCAAGGTAGCACAGTGGTCTGTGTCTGGACAATAGATAAGTTGGGGCTAGAGACTTGGTCAGTCCTGGGCCCCGACAATGGGGTGAAATCAGCACAAAAACTCTGGCAACATGAATCATCAGAGTAGATCAATGACCCCAAGGAATGACAAAGGAGACACAATAGAAGATGCTATTCATAAACAAATGGCTGAGATGTCAGAAATCGAGTTCAGAATATGGATGGCAAATAAGATTAATAGAATGGAAGTGAAGTTGGAATTAGAAATTCAAGGAAGAAATTCAATCCAAAAGTTGTCTCAAGAATTCAGTGAATTCAAAGACAACATATGCAAAGATTTAGACACATTGAGGCTAGAATTTGCAGCCCTCAAAAATCTGAGAAATACAGGAGAATCCCTCAGAAACAGAATGGACCAGGCTGAAGAAAGGATCTCTGACATTGAAGACAAAGTTTTTAAACACTCCCAAATGCTCAAAGAAGCAAAGAAGTGGAGACCAAAAATGGATCATTCTCTGAGAGTTGTGGGACCACTCCAAAAGAGCAAACTTTTGCCTTATAGGAATTCCTGAAGGAGAAGAGGATGGTCCTAAGGGAACTGATGCTGTACTCCAAGATATATTGGAGGAGAATTTCCCAAGAATGGCAAGAGATACAGAAATTTAGATAGCAGACAGTTTCAGAACTCCAGCACAACTTAATACAAATGAAACTTCACCTAGACACATTGTAATTAACTAAGCCAAAGTTAATATGAAGGAGAACATTCTGTAAGCAGCCAGACATAAGAAAATAATAACCTACAAGGGGAAGAATATTAGAATGACTACAGATCTCTCAGCTGAAACTTTCCAAGCAGAAGAGGATGGTCAT
>CAUYRH010114653.1:0-10339 GCA_963574655.1 Perodicticus potto | reverse complement strand
CTCGGTAGAGTGCCATGGCGTCACACAGCTCACAGCAACCTCCAACTCCTGGGCTTAGGCAATTCTCTTGCCTCAGGCTCCCGAGTAGCTGGGACCTCAGGTGCCTGCCACAACGCCTGGCTATTTTTCTGTTTTGCAGTTAGGCCGAGGCTGGGTTTGAACCCGCCACCTTCGGTATATGGGGCTGGTGCCCTACTCGCTGAGCCACAGGCACCGCCCAGCATTGAATATTTGAATGGCAATAAACATCTAATATATTTCTCCATATGTTGAAATGAATGCCTGATAATGCTCTCTGTTAGAGAAGATACAAATGTGATAGAATTAAGAACTGTCAGTTTGAGGAAAGGTACTGAATATATAATAATTGTTGCATAAACTCTAAGTAGTATCTGTCGCTCTGTCTATAGCATCAGCAGGCATGCATGCATATACAACAGTTTCTGATTTCACCAATTGGGAGTCAAATAATTCCCTGCTGTAACTGACCCTCTCTTGCCAAAGCATGGCTGACTGGCTAACTGAAGGTTTTCAAGTGGATGAATACTGTATATACTGGGGGCCCATAAAGTCTGTGTGCAATTTACTATGTTAAACTATTTTAAATTGCATACTAACTTTATGTCCACCCTGTATTTTAAACTGAAAAGGATAGTGGAGTTTTGTCAGACTAAAGAAAGGAGTATGGGAATGTGACCATACAGATGAGACATTTTAATTGAGATAGATTTTAATTGCTCAAATTTTTTAATAAATATGTACTTGATGATTAAAGATAAAATATTAAATAAGTATTCAATGTCGAAAATTCTTTTTCTTTTTTTTTGAGTATTTATTTTTTCAAATTAATATGAGGGTACAATTTTTAGGTTACATTGTTCTCACTTTCAAGGTAGAGTTCCGATTGTAGAAGAGCCCCCTCACCCAGGGGACCTGTTATACACCTTCACAAGGTGCACTTAGGTGAGATCCCACCTCCTGCCCTCCCTTCTTCTGCCAAACGTCCTCCCCACTCCCGCTTCCCTCTATCTCCAAACTGGTCTTTATTACTTTTTATTGTTCTTATGAGCATGTCATTGTTTATATATTGATTTCATATTAGTATGGAGTACATTGGATATTTTTCCATTCTTGCTATACTTTACTAAGAAGAATGGATTTCAACTTCATCCAGGTAAATGTAAAACATGTAAAGTCTCCATCTTTTTTAACAGCTGAATAAGATTCCATGGTATACATATCCACAGTTTGTTAATCCATTCATGGGTTGATGGGCACTTAGGTTGCTTCCACAACTTGGCAATTATGAATTGAGCCACAATAAACATTCTAGCGCAAATGTTTTTATGGTTTTTGTAAAATGATTTTTGCTCTTCTGGGTAGATACCTAGGAATGGAATTGCAGGGCCAAATACTAGATCTTTGAGGATTCTCCATACTTCTCTCCAAAAAGGCTGTATTAGTTTGCAATCCCACCAGCAGTGTAGAAGTGTACCCTTCTCTCTACATTCACACCAGCATCTGGTGTTTGGAGACTTTGTGATGTGAGCTAATCTTGCTGGGGTTAGGTGAGATCTTAGAGTGGTTTTGATTTACATTTCTCTGATGATTAAAAACAATGAGCATTTTTTCATGTGTTTGTTGGTCATTCATCTGTCATCCTCAGAGCCTGTCCTTTGCTTTGACTTCTAAAATCCTTAACTCATGTAACTGTACAAACCACTCAAACTATTTGCAAAAGATTTCCACTGGCCCATGACCCTCACTCAGCACCAGGGATCCTACTTTCCATGGTTGTCAAGTACCACACGTTGTTTGAATGCGTCTAACAGTATAAACTGAGGCATAACGTGACAAGAGCTAAAGAGTGCTTTCAATTAAAGAATTTAAAAGTACTAAAAAAAAAACATAATTGTTTAGCAATATAATAATTTGGCTTCTCATTGCATGAAATTTAAGGAGCTACAAATCCTGTTTAATCACACCAAACTATTCCATATTGAAAACAAAAAGCCTAAGGTAATAAAATTTGTATGTTTTCCTGCCCCAGCGCCTGCATTCTATGTGGTCCAATGTGTCTTCTATTAGAAAATATTGTTATCCAATTTTTTATTCCCCTGGCAATGGAGAGCTTTCTTTACAAACTAGCATTCTAGTTACTTTTCCTGATAGTTTTCCAGAGTCTCCACTGCATTATAAAATGTCATCAAATAAATGTAAATTTTTATCTACAAACTAAAGTTCAAAGTGGTGTTATTTCACTCTCGTAAAGCAAGTGGAGCTCAATTAAAATGATTCATACCCTCTCCTCTCACTCGACTTTCCCAAACTCAGCAGTTACTCCACATGAGGCTTGTTACTGAGAAATATATTTTTTTTTTAGTTCATTTAAAGCCTGAGAATGAAAGAGTATCTGCAGTGAGAGCCTCTCAGCACCCATTTCATGAAAACCAAAAGTATTACTAAAAATTCAAACATTTATTTGAAATTCTTGGCTCCTAAAAAGCAGATATGATGACCCCCTCAGCCCATCTGCCCAACAATTCCAGTCCTAAGGCTTGAAATATACTGCTACTAAGATAGCCATCAAAGTCATTATTTACATGCTATAGTGTCACTTCAAAGACATAAGCAAACTTATACCCAAAGAAGATATGAATTCTATTTTACTATTTTGAAACAGGATATTACAAATTAAGAATTGTGACTGGTTTTTAACAAACAGGAAACAATGTAACAGGGTAGAGTTAGGGCATCCAGAACTAAATTTCATTACATAATAATGCATCATAGGAGATGTCAATTAACACTTCATGAAGTTTGTAAGATGAACGTAATAACGTTGGGAAATCAATGGAACTGAAACCCAACATACAGGATATTGATAATCAATGTGAGCTATTTGACATCACTGGTTTGTTTCAGTGGTGAGCCTTGGAAGAACTGGAAAATACATGCTCTTTGAATTCAGATTGTATGATTATTAAATCATTTGTCTCCCATCAGCTCAGAAAGTCTTGCAAGTATTATGTCCCATTGAAGAGCAAAAGTTATTAAAATAACATAGTCTTATGCACTGTATTTGTAGGTGTGATGTGTGGGCAGAGAAACAGCTCTTACAAAAAAAAATTAGCTACCTTTTGTTTTCTAATTTTATCTCCTGTACAAACCGACCACTCTCTAAAGCAGCAAGCTCATGTCATTTTCTACCTGCTTATTCTGTTTTATTTTTCTCCATACTACCTACTACTACTTATTTTGTTTACTACCATGGATTTAGCACCTGGAGTAATGCCTACACTTACGTTGGCGTTCGATGCTTATTTATGGTTCGACTAAATGAATGAATGGATGAATGAAGGCAAATTTTAAAGTTACTCATTATCATTAAAGAACTTGTGCTCAAATCCAGTTTAATAAGGTCATGAAAGTATAATTAAGGCAATTCAACTGTGAAAAAGTCTTGTATTTCTTACCCCTAAAGTTTTAAGGTTATCGAATACCTACGTTCTTCTACTTGCACAGTTAACTAAGCATCATCGCAACTTAAATACCCTTAAGATTTCAAAGTCCTCCTGCTTGATGGGCACCATCACCTCTGGGGACCAAAGGCTACTCTTGACTTGATAAAGGAGTTTGATAGGTGTAGATCCTTATTAGACACATTGAAGGGAACTTACAAAGTATCCAAGTGTAACACTGAATATTTCCATTTCATCATGGAATCACAGAGCACTGGTTGCCCTTAGTGAAGATGCACACAAAATCTTACTGCTCTCTGTTCCATCAAAAATAAAGTGTTTTTAAAGGAGAGATTTAGAAGCAGGATAACCTAGACTACATTACCCTGATAAGGTATTAATAGGTTTATGTTGAAGAACTAAGGACAATATCAAAAGCTCGATTTATTTTTAATCCTTAGATCAGAATTTGGGCATAAAATTATTCTTTTTTCTATGCCAATCACAACTACCTAAGAACCATTTTAAACCAATTATTTGTAGCCAGGTGTTGTGGCGGGCACCTGTAATCCCAGCTACTTGGGAGGCTGAGGCAAGAGAATCGCTTAAGCACAAGAGTCTAAGGTTGCTGAGCTATGACGCCATGGTACTATACTGAGGGCAACATAGTGAGATTCTGTCTCAAAATAAATAAATACATACATAAAAATAAATAAACCAATTATTTGTTTGTTTTGGTATTAATCTTACGTTTACAGCTGTTATTCTTTCCAAGTGATAATTTCTTTGTTTCTTTCTTTTTTTTTTTTTGGAAACAGAATGTCACTCTGTCACCCTCGGTAGAGTGCCCATGGCTTCCCAGCTCACAGCAGCCTCAAACTTGGGCTCAAGCAATCCTCTTGCCTCAGCCTCCCAAGTAGCTGAGACTAGAGGTGCCCGCCACCATGCCCAGCTAAGTTTTAGAGACAGGGTTTTGTTCTTACTCAGACTGGTCTTGAATTCCTGAGCTCAAGCAAGCCCCCCATCCCCTCAGCCTTCCAGAGTGCTAAGACCTGAGTGTTCATTTCATTATTATATTTAGCATAGTTTAGGATGATTTAGCCTGAGTGTATATTGTGCCAGAAATTATAGGACCATCTTTGAATAAATTATTTAATGTAATTTAGCATCATAATCATATACTGTTATATTAGTCCCATTTAGCAAAATTAGGGAAACTATTTATTTAAAAAACTATCTGCCTGCTCAAGTTCTTGTTTGTAAATGATTATTCATTCATTTATCTGTACAAATATCCAACAACCACTTACAGATCCCATTGAACAAGGTCAGACGTTTTGCAAGATGCTGCAGAACACAAAGCTCTGTCCTCCAGAAGTTCATTTAGAGCAGGGTGGTAAAATCAAAGTATGAAGGTAATGTTTTGGATCATTTAGTGTGCAAGAACCAGCTCCTGAAGAAGAGAATGGAAAAAGTCCACAGTGATCATTCTGTATCTGCGTGGAAATTAAAGGCTGGGTAGAAATTTTCTGATTGTAGAACTTTAGATTAAGGTTGCGAGCAAAGGGATAGTTTCAATATTTCAGTCCAGACCTCCTCTCTCTCAACTCCATTCTTGTCTCTGCCTCCTCCCGCCAGGCTGACTACCCACATGGACTGTATCTATAAAGTATCTTGCTCTCTGAACTTTTCTTGGCCTAATGAGAAATACATGGAGGAAATGGGAGGAAGAGATGAGAGAGGCTTTGGGATAAGTCTAGCACTCCTTCCTTTCGGGAGTGCGACAAATTGGCTGAGTCCCACAGATGCATCCACCGGTCCAGTCAGGTGTGGTTCCCCTAAGCCTGCTTCCCCTCCTATCAGACTCTTGCCTGGAGAAGGGGGAGCACCCCTCCCTGGGATCGCTAGTCCTGGGGAACATTTGATATAAGTTGGTCTCCTTCAACTTCACTCACACCCCTGTAAGTGGCCTCTTCTATTAAACTCTCTCCAGTTTGCCCCTTTTAAGGTATCACTTGTTTTCCTTGGAAACCTGGCTGATACAATTATAGTTAGTTAGCGTGGGTGGAATAAGATGTTTGGTATCACTGGAGTAAAGGGTATGCAGACTTGCGGTTAATCCTGTAGGAAGCGAAAAGACAGAGAAATATTTTAGAAAACCTTGATAATATTGTGGAGAAAGCTAAGAACGAGTAGCAGCAGGGAGAGTCATTATGGCAATGTTCCACAGTCCAGGCATTGATAGTTGGGAGAGAGAGAGAAAGAATAGATTTGGTGATGTCAGAAACTGACTGATAAGATTTGTAACTGTGCAAAGGAAGTAAGGAAAAGGAAAGAATTTAGATTCACAGTGGTTCTCAACCTTCCTAATGCCACGGGCCTTCAATACAGTTCCTGTGGGTCATGACCCACAGGTTGAGAACCGCTGGTTTAGAATAACTCTTATGTCTGTATGAAAAATGTTCAGAATGATGGCACTCAAAAAAGCATTAGTTCAGTTTTCATGCACAAAAAACCTATTTTTTTTGAGACAGTCTCACTATGTCACCCCCAGTAGAGTGCTGTGGACTCACCGCTCACAGCAACCTCACATTCTTGGGCTTAAGCCAATCTCTTGCCTCAGCCTCCCAAGTAGCCGGGACTACAGGTGCCCACCACAACACCCAGCTATTTTTATTGTTGTTGTTGTTGTCATTGTTGTTAGCAGGCCTGGGGCGGGTTCAAACACACCAGCCCCAGTGTATGTGGCCCACACCCTAACCACTGAGCTACAAGCACTGAGCCAAAAAACCTATATTTTTATTTAAGTATAGTAAGATTTCTTCTGCAGTCGTTCCTATTTTAGTTTAAATCTACTTTCACAAGATGTTTCATGTGAAACAATATATACCATATGTACCCTATCTACTGACTCGCAATGTCATTTACAATACAGGCAGTCCCTGAGTTACAAACATACAATTTACATATGACTCACACTTAGCGGAGGTTATTATGTACCTGTTCCAACTTACATACAAATTCAACTTCAGAACAAACCTACAGAGCCTGTCTTATTTGTGACCTGAGACTGCCTGTGTGTAGCTTCCTTCAATCCCATATATTGATGGTAGATTACACAAGAAACCAAATAATTAGAAGGCAGAGTTAGTAAATGGAGAGGAATCTTGGTTTAGTACTTTTGGAAATATGAGTCATGCATGAGGCACTCTGCAAATTATGCAAATAACAGTTGCTTCAAAAATACACAATTTCCAAAACACCATCTTGTCCCCATCAGTCTGCTCCTGCTGTATCTCTTCCTGGAGATAAGGACATGGAACTATAGGCTTTAAGACGAGGGTCCTCCGATTAGAACTATAATCTCAAAGTTCCAAGGGAGCCAGCTTTCATCTACTTCAATAATTCATCTGGTAATTTATAGCTCTTGAATTCACTCAATAGATGGTTATTTACTATATTTATATTTCCACTAACATAGTCTCCACCCCCTGCAAAAAAAATTCAATAGCACTGGAGACAATCCATCCTGTGTTGGACACTTGTGAAGTCATCTTTCTCCCAGAAACTGTGTAGTCTTTGCTCTCTCTCTGCAAAACACTGTTCCCATCTGTGTTCTACACTATGGCTACTATTGTATAGTGTAGTATATGGCTATACTGTTCCAAAATCTGTTCTACACGATATGGTTATATATTTAACTGAAGCTACCAAGTGTCCAGCCTCTTTTTTTGGCTAAAAGTTTCAGTTCCTTGACCCACCAAGGACCATGTGATGTGTCTCTGTGTGCTAACTGAAAGTTCCTTTAGCTCTTATTCTAACTCCCTCATCTTAAAGCCAAGCAAATCTTTTGCATCCTCTTTTCATTTAAAAACTCTCTCTTACAAAAATGAAATAATACTGACTTAAATGGTTTTTCTATTGTCCTGTAAAGGGTATTGAATGTATTTGGAAAAGCATATTACTTTATAATCTAAGTAGAATATTCTACATACCTGATTATGTCTAATTTTTGTGTCATATCTACAAAGCATTGAACACTGGGAATATTGTTATAGATCAATTTCAACTTATCGTGTATGAGCATACCTCATTTTATCACATTTCACTTTGTAGCACTTTGCAAATATATGTTTACAAATTGAGATTTGAATCCTGCATCCAGCAAGTCTTTCGATGCTATTGTTTCCAACACCATGCATTCACTTCCTACCTCCTTGTCGCATTTTGATAATTTGCAAAATATTTCAAAGGTTTTTATTATTATTATATATGTTTTGGTGGCCTGTGAATCTGTGATCAGTGATCTTTGATGTTATAATTGTTTTAGGGCTCTATGAATCATACCCGTAGAAGAGCAGACTTAATAAATATTGTGTTTGTTTTCACTGCTTCACTGACCAGCTGTTCCCTATCTCGCTCCCTCTTCTGTGGCCTCCCTATTCCTTATGCAACAATACATTGAAATTAGAGCCTTTAATAACCCTACAATGACTACGTGTTCAAATGCAAGGAAGAGATGCATGTGTCATAACAAAAACAAAAGAAAACAAAATGAACCCCCAACACTTTTACCCAAATAGCCAGGAAGTAGTATTAATTCAGAAACATTTAGGTAATAATTTCCAACCCATTTTCCCTATTTGAGAAATATATTTTTTCTGAATTAGACACTAAACTCCATAAGGGCAGGAGCTAATCTATTTTGTTCATGGTCATCAACATGGCCAAAGTATGTAATATAATCCAAGAAAATAGTTGTCATTCAGGGAATAACTAAAAATAAATAGTTGATAATGAAGATATGAATAAATGAGTAGATAAACCTAATGTTGAATACAAATGGACAGAATATACAGAAAACCATAAGTACTTTCACATTAGGAAACTGTTTTAGGTTTATATAATTTCCCTTACATGCCACTGTATAAATTTTACTTATAAAACTCAAAGAATTTGCATAAGTGCACAAATGATTTCTTTCTTGTCAGATAATATCCTGTTATATGTGTACATTCATATTAATGTATGTGCAGATAGGTTAATTTTAATAAAACCTTGTTCCCTTTGAAGTGTATTAAGACAACATTTATAATTAACCAATTTATTAACTTTTTAAAGTTTGCTTAAGATGTTGATGGAAAAACCCAAAATAAAATTTATCCAGAAAAAGATCAATTTTGCAAAAGGTTGTGTATCTTTCAAATGATTTGTCAAAGCAGAAAACTCTGTAGCACCAAAGGCCAGAAACTGAAATTTTAAGGGTCATAAACAGCTGTTACAACTAATCTTTATTTTGCACAGATCGTAGCCAGATAACATTTTATACTTGGCACTTACAGAGTAAGTGATTTTCTACTGTGATCAGAAAGATGTTAGAATAGAGTCAAATTCATTATCATTTCAGACAAATTTTCTTTGCCTGGGAAGTACAATCAAGTAAATATCTGAAGGCTATACTCTATCTTCATTGCAAAACTTAAAAGTGTGTAGAAGTACATAAATCTCCAGAGACAGAGCTTAATAAAAATGCCAACAAAAAGAAGAATTACACTAGATACCAGTAAAAATTATAAATTGAAAAGCATATTTAGGCAAACAGAAGTTATGTCAAAAAATGCTATTTTTCAACGGACATGTTTTAAACATAAAAGACCCCCTCCCTTGCATTGGAAAAAAGTAAATGATAAAGGAATATAGTCTACTATTGGTGTAGAAGGAAAACTGATGAGAGATGGCACAGAAAACATGAGCTTTTAACGGATGCTTCTGAGAATTTTAGCCTCTATTAAGTGGTAATTTTTTTTTATCACATCCATGGATTTATTTCTCCATAACACACATGAAAAATCCCCAACCTCTGCTTAACACTGTGAAACAGATTCAGTCTTCTCTGGGAAGTATCATAAAATGATAAATTTCTAGGCATTATTTCCTTACACACATCTATATCCTCACAAGCGTTTGTTTGGTGAGGTGAGTTCTATTATTTATGCATAATACTAAGACTCGGTAAAATTAAATAAGTCACCCAAGATCAGACAGCTTTGGTAGAAAAGCTGGTATAAGAAGCCAGATCTTCCTTCCAAATCACAAGGCTGCCTCTTCAGCTACACACATTGCTGCTTTGTTCTATGAAGATAAGCAGCTGTCCCCACGTACCCAGAGGGGTTCCACTCTAAGCCCCCCAGTGGATGCCTGAAACTGCAAATAGCACCAGACCTTACATATACTATGTTTTTTCCGAGACATACCTATCTATGGTAACATTCGATTTCTTTCTTGTTGTTTTTTTTTTTTTTTTTTTTTTTTTGAGACAGAGTGTCACTTTGTCACCCTCGGTAGAGTGCAGTGGCATCATAGCTCACAGCAACCTCATACTCTTGGGCTCAAGTGATTCTCTTGCCTCAGCCTCCTGAGAAGCTGGAACTACAGCTGTCTGCCACAATGCCTGGATATTTTTTTTAACAAGTGAACAGTTTTTTAAGAATTAAACAAAGGTATGATGTGATACAGTACAAGCAAGACACTCAAGATAGGTATAATAGTACTACTCACACAAAAACTTAAATTTCACCTCAAAAAAAATCACAAGACAACAGAGAAAGAAATTTCACTTTTATAAAATAAGATATTTCGTGCAAAGTATTAACTCTGCCCCCCCCAGCCCATATTCTTGTACTATCATTGGATTATAGCCTTCATAAGAAAGCTATAGATTAGTTTCAAAGTAGGGATGAGTACATTGGATACTTTTTCTTCCATTCTTGAGATACTTTGCTAAGAAGAATATGTTCCAGCTCTATCCATGTAAACATGAAAGAGGTAAAGTCTCCAACTTTCTTTAAGGCTGCATAGTATTCCACGGTATACATGTA
>CAUYRH010114652.1:0-65410 GCA_963574655.1 Perodicticus potto | reverse complement strand
ATGGATTAATAAATTGTGGTATATGTATGCCATGGAATATTATGCAGCCTTAATGAAAGATGGAGACTTTACCTCTTACATGTTTACATGGATGGAGCTGGAACATATTCTTCTTAGCAAAGTATCTCAAGAATGGAAGAAAAAGTATCCAATGTACTCAGGCCTACTATGAAACTAAATTATAGCTTTCATATGAAGGCTATAACCCAATTATAGCACAAGAATATGGGGAAAGAGGGAAGGGAGGGGAGGGGAGGGAGGAGGATAGGTTAAGGGAGGGCAATTGGTGGGATCACACCTATGGTGCATCTTAGAAGGGTACAGGTGAAACTTGCTAAATAAAGAATATAAATGTCTTAACACAATAACTAAGAAAATGTTAGACATGCTATGTTAAACAGTTTGATGAAAATATTTCAGATTGTATATGAAACCAGCACATTGCACCCAATGATTGCATTAATGTACACTGCTATGATTTAATACAAAAAAATAAATAAACTTGGGCTGGGCATGGGGGCTCACACCTGTAATCCTAGCCCTTTGAGAGGCTGAGGCAGGAGGATCACTTGAGGTCAAGATTTTGACATCAGCCTGAGCAAAAGCAAGAACCCCATCTCCACTAATAATAGAAAAATGAACTGGGAAATGTGGCTCATGCCTGCAGTCCCAACTACTTGGAAGCTTGAGGTGGGAAGATCACTTGACTCCTGGAATTTGAGGCTGCAGTGAGTTATTGATGACACTACTCCACTCTGGCCTGGGTGAGGTAGAATGAGACTTTCTTTCTCTCCATATATATAAGTGGACATGATAAGGACAATCTAAGAATGGTCAGGAGGACTTCTCTGTGGAAATCTCATCTGAACCAAAACCTGAGTTATGAGAAATAGTCCTGTAAAGGGTGTCAATAGAACATTCAAGGCACAAGAACAGCAAGAGCCAAGGCTCTGAGGTGGAGATGAGAATGAGGACAAATGTGACTACAGTAGAATGAAAGCAAAGATAATGGAAAGTTATCCAGCAAAGCATCAAATTTGGATGGATTTTTTTTTTGTCAACTTTATGAAGTATGTGATTTATATAGATTAAAATGTACCTAGTTTAAAAGTAAAGTTTAATAAATTCTGACACATATATTCATTTTTGCTCACTCAAGGATTTTATATCTTATAAATTTTGCCTGATTTTAAAAATTTAATAATTTTAGATTTCACATTTGAGCCTATGATCTATTTTTTTTTTTTTGAGACAGCCTCAAGCTGTAGCCTTTGGTAGAGTGCTGGGGCATCACAGCTCACAGCAACCTCCAACTCCTGGGCTTAAGTGATTCTCTTGCCTCAGCCTCCCGAGTAGGTGGGACTACAGGCACCCGCCACAATGCCTGGCTATTTTTTTTGGGTTGCAGCTGTTATTGTTGTTTGGATTCGAACCTGCCAACTCGGGTGTATGTGGCTGGCGCCTTAGCTGCTTGAGCCACAGGCGCCGAGCCCTATGATCTATTTTGAGTGAAGTATTATGTATAGTTTAAGACAAAGGTTACTGTTCACCTTTTCCCCACAAGGACATCTAGTTGTTCCAGTGCAAGTTGCTGAAAAGGTTATCTATCCTTTATCCATTACATTGCCTAGGCATATTTGTCAAAAGTAAATTGATTCTATGTGTGCATTTCTGTTTCCATTCTATACAGTTGATCTATATGCCAATCCTTTCACTAGTGCTACTTACCTTAATTCCTAGCTTGAAAGCAAGTCTTAATAAAAGAGTATAAATCCGCCAGTTAAATATTTTTTTAATATATAAAAAATATTTAGCTATTTGAACTTCTTTGATTTGGGGGCATGAATTGTTTGGGTATGATTTTGGCTGTAATTTTGGTAGAATCAACTTTTTAATTCCTTTTTAATTTCTCTGGGATTTTGATGGGGATTGAATTGAGTCTACAAATCAATTTGTGAAGAATTTACATCTTAGCAAAATTGAGTCTTTTGATCCATGAATATGGTATAGCCCTCCATTTATTTGGGTCTTCTTTAATTTCACTTATCAGCTTTCTCTCATTTGGGTCTTCTTAATTTCTCTTATCTCTTTTGTAGTTTTTGGTTTACATATCTCACATATATATTTTAAAATTTATTTCTAAATATTTCATGAATTATAATTGAATTTTCCTCGAAGTTTATTTCTCAACTTCTTGTTGGTCACAGATAGCAATACAACTGATTTTGTATATTGACCTATTCTTCAGAAATCTTATTAAATTTACTTATTAGTTATACTTGGTTTTGTTTGTTTGAAATGGATTAGAAAATGTAGTAGTTGAAATATGTAGGCTTTTATGTTTGTAATTGAGGTTTCAGGCCAGTGAGAAGCTGTGATGTTCAGTATTCAGCACGTCTGCGTGCATCTGGACGCACTATGTAGACTGAGCAGGGGGCTGAGTGCACATAAAACTGAGAAGCCTCCTGAGAACATCCTCATCCTAAAGAATTAACTGACCAGGATATGAGTTTTTGGAATGAAAATGCAAATAAAAGGCAAGATCTTTATCTGCATTAAAGATTCTAAAAGAGCTATTTCACTAAGTTTTTTAAAGTAGGTAATCCTTGGTAAGCCAGTTGGCAAAAAAGGTGACCATGAACTAAAAAGACAGACGGGGATTTCATTTTGTTTCTGTAGTGTGTGTGTGTGTTTGTGTGTTTGTGAGATAGATATTGTAATAAAAGTTAAATAAAATTTAATAAAAATTTAGTGAGATAGCAGGACTAAAATCCTTAAAGTCTTTTGTCCTAAAAAAAATTGCAAAGAAGTTTCTTTTTGTGTGTGTGTGTTTTGAATAGTTAAGAGTCATGGTTGACTGCAGAAACATGAAGCATGGCCAGCAGTGACCATGAAAATAAAAGAAAAAGATTTGTCAGCCTTTGAACTTCCACAAGGAATTTTTTTTTTCCCTTTGCAGTTTTTGGCCAGGGCTGGGCCTGAACCTGCTGCCTCCGGCATATGGGGCCGGTGCCCCACTCCCTCCAGCCGCAGGCGCCGCCACTTCCACAAGGAATTTTGAAAAAAAGGTCAAACAGACCTCATCCATACCTCCTACCAAGGGCAGGCTACTCCAACTCTCACCTGGAATCCATACATGCATGGCCCTGCCTGTTCTTATCTCTCTTCCTGTCTCCATGGAAGTGTTGTGAATGCTTCTGTTGCGGTTTTGGAGAGGGATCACCAGCATAAGACTGAAGGCACTTCCACAAGCATAAACCTTGGATTTTCTGGTCTATTTCCTACCCTCTTAGGGAGGAGCTGCGCTGACAGCATTGTTCCCTCTGGTAACTTGAACTTCATGTTCAAGATTATGCCCAGATTTCTTTTTTGTTCATTCATTTATTCACTCATTAATTCAACAAATATTTCTTAAGAGCCTACTATGTGCCAGGCATTATTTTAGGTGCTGGGGATCAGGAGCAAATAAAACAGACAAAAATATCTATCTTCATAGAGTTTATATGATGTCAGACAATAAATTTGGTTAGCTCATCCTACAAAAACCACTATATACCTCATTGCTATGGTCACCTTTGAAGTGCTCCCCTTGGGAAACTATGTGCTGATGCCAAGCACCTGGTCCACCCTTCAAAGTAACTTTGGAGCTCTTTTTCTGGAATGGCCATCAGAGCTGTTGTTGTGCAAGTTCTGATACGTTCTAAGACTCATCCTAGAAAAAGTGCAAGACAGGAAGCAAGATGGAGAAACCAAGGAAGCCAGATTGTTCTTAACAACCTGCTGTCTCACGGGAACTATTCATTCTTGCAAGATAGGGAACTCACTCATCCCTGAGGGATTATGATGGATCTGCTCCTGTGACCCAAATGCCTCCTGTGAGGCCTCACCTCCCAGCACTGCCACACTGGAGGTCAAACTTCTATGTAAGCTTTGGTGGGGACAAACCATATCCAAATCATGGTCCTGGGTAAGGAATTGGGGCAGTATTCCTGGCAGAGGGATAGTAGGATGTGAGGTGGTATGGAGACCCACCCAGCCTGGCTCTGGTGTGAGGTGGGCAGGGAGAAGTAGAGGCAGATCAGGCTGGAACTATAAACTAAGCTTCATTATTGAAGGCCTTATATGTGATAGTATAAGAATTTCCCACTGCTGCTGCAATTACTTAGTTGAACACAAATTTATTCTTTTTTTTTTTTATAGTTCTGGAGGTCAAAAGTCCAAGACAGGTCTTAGTAGGCTAAACTCATGGTGTCAACAGAGTTTCAATTCCTTCTGCAAGATGTTGCAGACACTGTTTCCTTGCCTTTTCCAGTTTCTAGAGGCCACCTGCATTCTTTGGCTCATGGCCTCTTCCTCCACCTTCAAAGTCAGCAGGAAAACGTTCTTAAATCTTCCTGACATCTGCTTCCCTCTTCTAGTTTTAAGAGCTCTTGTGATTAGATTGATCTTGCCTGGATAATCCTTGCTCAAAGCTCCTTCTTTGGGTCAGCTCATTAGCAACTTTAATTTAATCTACAACCTTATTGCTCCCTGGACATGCAAGGTTATGCAGTAACAGGTTCTGGGGATTAGGACATGGGCATCTTCAGAGGCCAGTTATTCTGCCTATCACAGATGGAAGCTAATGAATGCAAATAGGGGAGCAATATACTGAGAACTGCATTTAGAGGAATTGCTGTTAGGAGTTTTTAGAGATTAGGCTGGGGGTGGGTGGGCTAGGGCAGAGTGGGGCAGGGAACCCATAACTGGAATTATAAGTGAAAAGCCTGTTTAAGAGACTATTTTAGCAATTGAGTGAAAAATGCTGAGTGCCTGTATGCATGACTTTAGGTAACTTAACTCTCGGGTTTTTAAAGAAAGGCTTAATCTAATTAAATTTGAGAACACACCTCATTGTGTAGAGGAAAGGAAATTGTTTTTAAATCCTTGTTTAAGGCATACTTAACTTTGGAACAAAGGCTAAGGCTTTGTAGTTTCCTTACTTTTCTCAAGAAGAAATACTTTCTTAGTTTGTAATTAAGGGCGTTGGACTAGATTGCCTCTAAAATTTTCTCCGTTGTAACTTCTCTGATTCTGTGAAAAAGAAATGAGAGTTGTTTCTCCCTTTCTTAGATTGTGGCTTGGGGATACATTAACACATGACTAAAAAGCCCTTTGCAAATATAAAAACACACCTAAGGCTAGAGCTAAGTAGCATATCATTTACTGAACAAAAGGCTAAAGGAAAATGTTTGTGTATGTGAAATATGAACAACTCCATGAATCTCAAGAGCTGGAGACTCTGACATTCTCAGGGGATGCTTTCGAAGGAAATATAGCTAGTTTTAGTTTCAATTCTTGGGAAAAATGCACTGAAGGGTGGCTTCTTACTGTATCTACCAGGACTCTCCATGACAACCAACAGATGTTGACTCTGCCTTGGGAAGATCTTGAGTCTGCAGATGGGCTGGAAGGTTGAAGTCTGAACACAGCATACTGCCAGGGAGCAAAGGAGCACAGAGCCTCAGAGCCAGGAGCATGGACGAGAGGTGGCTGCAGACGTGGCGGGGACCCTGTGCAGCCCGTGTCTGCAGGCAGTCTGAGCTCATGTTGTTCCCTCCCTCTGTGTTACTAGCTGGAGACCTGGGAGCAAACATCTGATTGGCTGCGAACCCACTTCCTTGGCTAGCAAGGAAGAACCTAGCCCCTCAGATTTGCCTCTTCTCTGGTTCGCTATTCACAGCACAAAACCTCCTACAAGGGAAAACAGAGTCAAATAAGTGTGTGGATGTGGTGGGAGTGAGGGGGGTGGGATGGGTGGAAGGTTTCCTTTCTAGATGGCCAAAGAATGGTAAGTGTCTTCTTGTCCAAACTATCCTAGTTTTCCTTGCTGGCCCCTTTGTCTCCTCTTGGATACCTTTTATCAATAGTTTGTTAACTTACCACACGGAAATATATCACTTCAATACCGACTGGTGACTAATGTAGGGTCTGAATTGCCAGAGTGAGTCAGAAACTGAGATTTTAAGAGTCGCTGTGAATCTTTTGAGATTGCCATCCTGATAAAGCATTCTGACACATTGCAAAGCTAAAGCCCAACCTCAAGGCAGCCGAGGTGGAATTTTTCCAGCTAATTTCTAATTTGCTTTTGTGTTGCAGAGACAGCTTCTGATTGCTTTCCAGTGAAGGCTGTGTGGACAGACAGACCGGGGTGCATAAAAGCCCGTGGGGACTATCGCTTTGGGAGATGGATGCATCTGTGGCAGCGATGTTTGACCACAAAGCTCGGGTGCTTTTCTGGTTCAGTACCATCCTTGCTATGTAGTCCTAGCCAGAGCTCAGTAGCAGAGATTAGCTAAATTGACTGCTTTGTTCTCTGAAAGTGTCTGTTTACAGTTAATAGGACCAGAGATAGAAAGGGATCTTAATTAGTGCTAAATTTCGCCACCACAGTGGTCCAGAGTGAGAAAATAGATGAAATCCAGCCACTTGGGAAGAAAAGGTCTGGCTTTTAAAGGGTCACTCTGTGTGCCTCTGCTTGGCTGAGAGGCTGGAACAGCAGGGCTCACAAACAGGAGAGGAGCCAGGGGGCCCGGCTGGGCAGCTCCGGTCTGGTGCTTGTCCCCCACAATGCTGGTTGCAGAGAGGCAGAGAAAACAGCTACTTTTCCTTTTTCTGAATTACTGTAATGTTACAAAAATACGCAAAACCAAGGATTTCGGAGTGAAAATCAGCAGCGGTGTTTAGTGGAATTTATGCAAATAACTCACTTATCATTGTCTTATGTTATATGAAGACTCCTTGCAGCCTGAAGTGGGGAGGCAGAATGTATGAAATAAAAGGCAGCTCCCTCCATTGCCCATTGGGTGTCTTACTGTTCCAAGAGAGACAAAGGATGAGAAATCATAAAATGAAGTGTTGTCAGCAAGCTGAATATGAGACATTTCTATGCCTTTTTAGCTACTTAGGGATAATTTTTTCGGGAGAGAGAAGTTAGAGGGTGTGTCCAGTCTTAGCCATGTTACCTTCAAATCTATTCCTGGCACTTTTCCTGCTCTGGTTTGGGTGGCAAGTTGGGGTGAGGATGGAGGCCGCCTGTCCAACTTCCATTGTCTGCTGCCTCTGACCAGGGGAGACACTGGCAGCAGGCTGCAGCCCAGGGGGAAGGCAGCTAGCGTTTCTCCCTACCTCTCCCTGTTTTGGGCATCATATTAAGCTGCCAGGTGCCATCCCCTGGGCTCTGCAATTGGGTCTCTTCCCTTTTTCTCTTAACGCAGAGATGGTAGTGCCTTCTCCACTATTGATAATCTCTGGAGTACCCCTCCTGTCTGGTCTTTCAGAAAATTCCATCATCTGGGTAACCAAGTCCCTATATTAAATTCCACCTTTTAAAAATACTTGGAGGGCTTTCTAGATTAGATCATGACTAATGCAGGCAGAAGGGTATCTTTCTAACAAAAAAAATTCTAGAAACTACACCAGGCCCAACCCGCCAAGCCACAACCTTGGTTCAAAACAAAGAATGGTTTCCTCCTTTATTACTCCTGCGTTCTTCTGCTAAAGATGCCTGGTGTTTCTGTAGATTGACACATTTTCCATTTCAGATTTCCCTTTACATCTGAACTCTCACCATCTCTCTGCATTAGGCTGACTGGTTTCAAGTCCCAGCTGACCTCCCTGAGCTCCAGGGCTGCTGTCCAGTAGAAGTATAATGTGAGCTTCACAGGTGATTTTACATTTTCTAGAACCATGACAAAAAACATAAAAAGAAACAGGTAAAATTAATTTTAAGAATATATTTTATTTAATACAGAATTGCAAAAATCAACATGTAATCAATATAGAAATTATTGATATATTTTATATTCTTTTTCTAGTACTAAATCTTAGAAATTTACCATGTAGTTTTTACACTTATAGCACATTTTAATTCAGACTTGCCACATTTTAAGTGCTCAACACTCATATGTGGCTAGTGGCTGTGTATTGAACAGTGTGGATCAGTAAGAAGAGATAATATAATTATTTTTCAGCCATTTTTCCTTTTTTTTAAGGGTTAGCGATAATTTGTACAACACTTGGCACACAGTAGGAACTTAGTTCAAATTAATTGTGATAATTATTACCTATGGGTGTTCAGTTTCCTTTTATTGCCCTTCCTAGCCTATTGACATTTTCACTGCTTTTCTCTCTCTTCATTGTCCCATCCCATTGTCTCCTCCCACTCTCAACAGAAGATCTTATTTCCTCCTTCAAGGAAAACAATGGTCAGTTGAACATTTGACTTCACTGACTAATCATTCACCTGTAATAGAAGCTTCACTGACTGATACAATAGAACTGGTAATTTTTCACTGACTGAGATGTAACATTCCACCAACAACCCATCCCTTGAGCTTGCTCTCCTTCTCTTCCCATATTTCTCCCCTTTACCCAAAGTCCACATCTCTTAATATTGCTGTGTGGGGGATTATGTTTCAACATGAATTTTGAAGGGGACACCAACATTCAAACCATATGATGCACAAATGTTGAAAATAAAAGGAGATGGGAAAACACACATGGAACTTATTTAAGGATAACAAAACCAGCCTGTCACACTCAGCAAGCTTAGAAGAGACCGGGAGTCTGAAGTCAAATTTATTAAAGTACTTCATAAGGAACCCTTAGGAGTGCAAGGTGCTTTGGCTCACTCTTGCCTTCTGGCTGCATGAAGTGTTCATCCCTGCCCACGCTTGCTGAGGGAGTGAGTGGAGGTTGGCATGGCCTGTGGCCTTTGGCCCTATGACTAGAGGCTGGCCCCACTGCAGACTCAGGAGGTGGGGGTCAGGGCAGTGGGAATTCTTAGGAGGAATTGACTTTATTGCCAGAGACCAATACCTGATTCTGGCTGTGAGAATTAAAGTCTGGGAGGGTGTGGGGGAACATTTGAGATAACAGGTGAGGGGAGAGGCAGTGGCTACATGTCCACTATGTGGGGGACAGGGACATTGGAGTGCCCATACGCATCCACAAGTGTGGTCTTGACAGGGCACCTGGGCCTCCTCATCAGGCAGTGTGAGGCTATGGGGCAGCCACGGTGGTGGTCCAGGGAAGGAGCTGAGCACGGACAGGTGAGGTCAGGGCTGGTGCAGCACATAGCCACCTCTCCAGGACCCACTTTGGCCATCTCTGTAGACCCCTGCATATCCCATCTGAGAGCCATATGGATGCCTTCTGTGACAGGGGCCCAGGCAGCTGGGTTGAAGGTGTTTTACTTCTTTTCTCTTCACTCTACCTAAGGAGGGGCTTGAGAGAGCCAGAGAAGCAGACTGGGATTAACAGGTGGAGAGAGCAGGCACTCCTCCTTCTTCCGGGTCCTGCAGGAGCTACCGCCAAGGGAGGGGCTGGCACGACTGGCTGGGGAAAGAGTCAGGTACCGGTCTGTGCGTGGGTTAGGAAACAGTGGTCTAAGTTATACAGACTAGGAGCAATTAGCCTATGTAGCCTCAGGTTTTGGAACAATTTCACACTACAAGATCGTGAGTGTATATGTCACTGGAATGGACATTTCCACTCATTTATCAAATATTTATAAAACTCCTACCAGGTGACTGCTGGTAGAGCTGGTCTCTGTGCACTCTGTGCACTTGAGAAAGGGTTGTGCCCCATCTCAGCTTTCTACGGTGTGAGTCCCCTAGTGCCCATCAGGGACGACCTGCTTACTGAAGCCACTAATGTGTCCTTCCTCATCATTACCAGCAGTGTTTAGTCTAAAATGTACACACCATAAATCAGATGAGTAGGTCCACATTGAAGAAGGAGTATTTTATTATTGTGCTCAGGCAAATTTATTTTTCAAATGTTTCTAAATGAATCAAGTGCCCAGAAATGGCAAAGCTTTAGTCCCTCAAACTCATGGCAGAGAGGCGCAAAAGCATGCACACCAACTCACCGCTACGTTCCTGCCTCACCTCACGGGGAGAACGAGGTTCGTTTTCTCACCTCTCTGTAGCTAAAGTGGAATTTAGGCACTTTCTACAGCTGAATTAGAGCCCATACTTCATCTGAAAGCCAGTGTGGATTACATGGCTAAAGATGCCTTTTCAAGTGAAACAAAGAAATTTAATTAAGGCAGGAAATATGGCCAGTGTGGCATCTGGCTTTGTACCCTCCTCTTGGGCCCTGCAGGCACCAACAAGGAGAGCACAATGTGGCAGGTGGTTGTTGGAAACCTGAGCCAAACCTCGAAGCTAATAGAGAACCCCTTGTGGGACCTGCGGCTGCCATCACTGTTAGGGAGGGAGTCAATGTCACGTGCGTGTGTGTGGGTGCAGATATAAATACTTGTGTAGGCCCTGGGCAAGGGGAGAAGGGAGGGAGGGAGGGGGACATGAAAAGGATCCTGATGATTATAAATGGGCATCTTTTCTTTTTTCCAGCATAAAGGGACAGGGTCTCTTAAGGAAAAGATAAAGAAAACTAAATGGGTTGGCGAGGACTCAGGGGCTCTCATAAATGTAATCCTTTTGATGAGTATTGTCCATTTTCACAGATGAGTTTATTGAAGGAGGCAGAGTGGCTAGTTAACCTGATGTGAGTTGAGTGGTGAGTGAGAGGTGTTGTTGGGATCTGAATTCTGGTCTTTGACACCAAAGGCTACAGACATGCTGTCCCTTGGCTTCTCTGATGGCCTTCTTCTTGGAGTCCCCTCCCAGGGAATATGTACCCTGCTGGCTTAGTAACTGCGGTTCTGGATGTAATTCACTTTGCCTTCCTAGGCCTCCATGTCCTCATCTGTAAAAGGAGGCAGACAAATTAGATGAGCTCAAAGAATCCTTCTAGATCAAACATTCTGTTTGTGAAGCCTGAAGGATTTCCAGGATGGGGATAACTAGGTGCTAGAATAAGCTATATCTGGGGAAAATCTTACCTCTTCATCCGATCCGGACATATATAAGGGCATTTAGTTTAAAAGCAGACTTGGGATCAGACACTAAGCTGTATTTTCTTCAATAGCAGGCCTATCATTTTTAGAGAGAAATATAATGCCTGGCGCATAAAATGCTCAGCAATTACTGGACAAATGAATGAAAGAGTGAATTGGCTGCACGCTCAGTTGGTTGTGCATTGCACGTGGGGGGAAGTGAGGGAGCTGTGTGCAGGGGAACGTAGAGACACATTTGTACACAGAATTTAAAAAGTTATTTATTGCTAGGGCCACCTGGTGAAGATTGGATTTTTTTTTTAAATCAAATAACTAAAGGTCCAGTTTCAGTGGGTTGGTTAAAATGACTAACTTTTATGTAGTTACTTTCTAGATATAGATATACAACTCAACACTGGCTGTTTTGTGGAAGAGAATAAAAGTAAATCTTTAAAATCATTGCCTGTTCATGTCTGCTACAAAGGGGAAGATCCAGAATAGATGATCTTCGGTATCTGAGGAGCTTGTTAATCAGTCTTCAGATGCATCCTGGAAGGTCTTGAGCACAGCAAGAAGGGGAGCATGGAATTGCATGAATAGAACTTTGAGGGTGAGGTCCTATGGTTCAGCTGAGATGTTTACTATTCAGTGCTAACTTTACCTTCGACAACCTCTGTTACCCTCATATACACCCTGAGCAAATGATTTCAATGGAAATTTAAAAGGTGGCATCTGGGTTAATGTAGGACAGGGGTTAAGAGGAAAGTGAGATGGATGGTTTAGCAAGGACCAAGAGTGGCTGGTCCATGTTGAAGTCCCCTGGCAGTCCACAGAAGTCTAGGGGTAACCTTGAACAATCTTGGAAAACCTCTGACCTAACTTTATATGGGAGTTTTATTTAAATTTCAGAAGGCAGTGTGACCTCAGCTGAAATCTGTGCAGTCTGGTTATGACAGTCTTGAGCATAAGGGGCATTGCAAAGGCAAGGATTTCATTCATGAATGACGAGGAGAGAGGGGCATTTGGATTAGGAAGCACAATAAAAGCAGGGCCAGAGTACACATGGTTGCTTTATTTCAGCACTCAGTGGGAAACCACTGGTGCCAAGGGATATGAATATTTAACATTTTCCCAAGGAAATAGTCAATCTGTTAGTTTTATCCTTCACATACAACAAGATGCAGATGATAAGCAAGTGAAATACACTGAGGACAATTCAAGGTCACTGAATCCAACGAGTTATGAAAAAGAATGAAATAAGAGAAGCCGCAAAGGATTGAAGGGTACTTAGAAAAATACACTAACGATAAATGTAACTGACAACAAACATCCCAGAACTAAAAAATTTTCATTTTTCAAAAGCTTTCTAGTAATTAATAAGTAAAAAAAGAAGGTAGGGAATGGGTTTAGATTTTTTTTGGCAGGAAAATTATTTTTCCTTCAATTAAAAAATGCTAATATTTTTATATAATAGCCCTTTTTGGCACTTTTGGGGCTGCTTTGAGTTGGAGGACATTCATACCCTGCTGCTCTGCCGTCTCTTGAGAAATTCAGTCATAGAGAAGCTAACTGGGTGTTGTTACTGGGCTGATCAGTAGATATAGTTTGAATCTTTAGACTTAAAGAAAGCACACTCCTCCTTCTCTTTCACTTGCCAGTTCTCTGCTTTGTTGAGCCTCTATTCACTTACTAAACTAGTCTTCACTCAAATGACTGTGGATTCTTTCTTCTAGGACTCGCTATGATCATAATACGACATAACACTTATTCAGTGGGGCTGGGAATAGAGGAAGATTAACTAAGTTAATGGAAGGTAACTACGGGTTTTCAGCAAACCCATGTCTGATTAATCATGTTTCAATGGGAACTGCATAGTTTATTCTAAAGTATTATAATTGGAGAGTTTATATCATATTACATGATCTCTCTCACCAAGAAACTCAAAGCAATATTATTGAGTAATTATGAAAGGCATAGGAAATAGATAAATAGTATATAACTAGTTGTAGAAACAGGTACACTTTCTAAAGTCCATACTGAAACTGTTATCTATCCCCTTCAAACCTTTTCCTTTTGTATCTGTAGTTCATGAATAATATCATCATCTATCCAGAAACCAACACTTACCTTTTCATTACTATGTCCCCAATCCCCTCCATCATATCATATCCCCTCTAGAAAGTTACAAGATCTCTTCTGTTTGACCAGCTACTTGTGTCTAGAAGTAGAATCTTTCCCTCCACCCCCATTCCCTGCCCCAATCAAGTCCTCATCCCATCTGATAACTGGTCTCCCAGCCTCTGATCTCGGCTGCCTCCAGCACAAACTTTAACTGCCTCAGTCTGAAGCATATCTGCAAATGTTGCCTGTGTCACCCACCCGTAAGGCTGACGGCTCCAGGAGATGGGGGGAGTCCTCTGATTCACTTTTGTATTGTCAACACATAGTATAGAGCCTGGTGGATCAGCTGCAAGTAAATACAAACTCTATGCATCCACCCCACTCATCCACTATCTATCCTTTCATTGCACAGGGTGTTCATAAAGTTCATGTACAATTTTAAATTATGGCCATCCTGTATATTTAGTTAGTGCCTACTGTGTGCAGACACATTTGTAGGTTAATGAGAATATAAAAGTGAATAAAACAGATATTGCTTGCTGTTCTTAAATATGCTGCTTCTTACACCAATGCATACATCTAAATCTTTTATACAGACATTTTAGAAATGGGGCTCAAAGATGCTTGTGGCTCAAAGGTGTAGGGTGCCAGCCCCATATACCACAGGGGGTGGTTCAAACCTAGCCCTGGCCCCCCCCCAAAAAGAAAGACATTTTATAAATGTACGGAGTCAAATATATCAATTTTCTTCTATGATTTGTGCTTGTGTGCATTGTTGGGAAATCTATCCATTCTAAACCATAATAAAAATCTCCCATAACACAATTTTAATTAATAACTCAGGCTTGGAATGAAACTAATTGAGTTCAAATCTCATCTATGCCTCTAAAAGCTGGGCAACTTAGTTAACTATTCTGGGCTTCAATTTGATCATTTGCACAATGGGAATAATAAGAGTATTTAACTCAAGCAT
Source organism: Perodicticus potto (assembly GCA_963574655.1). Classification (NCBI taxonomy): domain Eukaryota; kingdom Metazoa; phylum Chordata; class Mammalia; order Primates; family Lorisidae; genus Perodicticus; species Perodicticus potto. The sequence continues at coordinate 51,431 of CAUYRH010114652.1, read as the reverse complement.
TGTTTTAAAGATTTCATGAGCTAAAACAATTTATGTAGAATGGAGCCTCAGAAATAAGTTTGTATTATTGTAGCTATTCAATTATGTCTGTTTTTCACAATTATCTCTCTAATTCATCTGAAATTTATTTTGGTTTATGGTGTAAGTTTTCATATGGAAAACCAGTTGTTGCCCGACTCCTGTTTAAAGTTTTTCAATGGCTTCTTTTTGCAACTAAACCACAGTATAATTCCCTATTTAACCCACTCTGCTCTATGGTATCTGGCTCCTGTCTTTCAGATTTCCCTTTTCCCCACTCTCCATTGCTGTGGTACAGGTACTCTGCCCTCCTTCGTGGTCCAAGAACATGCCAGCATCTTTCCCCCCATAGCACCTTTGAACTTGCTATTTTATCTTCCTGCAATATTTTGATCCCTCTTTTCTAGGGCTGCCCCGGCTCATTGAGGCCTTCCCTGCTCACCTGTAGAAACAGTAATATTCTTTCTTCCCTGTAACAAACCAAGCTGCTATTTTATTATTGTTTTATTTTATTATATCTTGTTTTATTTATCACAGTTAGGATCTGAATTTTGCTTTGATTCATCATTTTTCTTCCCCTACTGGAATGTGAGCTTCATTGGAACAGAACCCCTTGCCTGTTTTATTTACTACTGTGTGCTCAGAATCTAGAACAGTGCCTGGGAAATAGTAGGTAATCACTTTATTGAGCAGCCTGTCCTTTCCTCCTGACCCACGCAGGCTTGCCTTTTTAAGAGGATGATTCGGGTGATAATATGGAAGGTACATCTGAGATGCTGCAGTGATACTTATGATGTGGGATTGCTGGACAAGGGCAACAATGCTGGACAGGGAGGTGTCTGGGAAATCTGGCAGGTGGACCCTGCAGGGGTTTCTGTAGACTTGTGTGAAATCAAGGTTTTCTTGGCCTAGTGTCCTGCACTGGCCATGCTCCATGCCTGGAATTGCTCTCACTGGTTTATCCTTTCTGTCTCACATCACATGTAACTTGTTCACAGAGGTTTTTCTGGACCCCTCTATGTAAACTGGCTCCCCAGAGACTTGATGAGATGAGATACTGAATACGCTGGGAATTTAAAGATGCATATCAAACGTTTAAAGGTAGATTCTAAGGCCATTAGAAGGAGCTGCAACAAGGCAGGAGCTTGGCCTTTCTTCTTCACTATCTCTCAGCACCTGGCACATAGTGAGTGCTCAGTAAATGCTTATGGAATGAATCGATACACAGTTTTGTGTGGTTTCTTCTGTTTTTCTGTTAACTTGTTTTTCTACTTTGATGTTGCCATGATTTATCTTTTTCCTCTGGGTCTGAGCATGCAAAGCTGTTTGCTTTGAAGACACTCTGCCAGGCTGCAGGGCTGCGTATCTCCATGTCAGATGCCTGCCTTCCTCCCCCTGCTGCCCCTTTCTGCTTTGACTTGGAGGATGTCCCTACCTAGTTACCCTGCCATCTCTTCAGAAATTCAGTCACAGATGAGCTTGTGGTTGGGGAAGAGCTTCAGTATGAAATCCTGAGACTTGATAAACACTAGTCCAAAGCAGACTCCCAGGACTCTGGGTGACAGAGAGGTAAGAAAATTCAAACTGAACAGTGTATGTATTTAGCACTTGCTATGGGCAGGAACCGCAGTATATGCTACAGGGGACACCTGAAAGCTAAACGTGCCCCAAAGGTCAGTGCACCTGGGAAAGATGATTCCACTTCCGAATGATCCCATCTTGAGATGGTGTCAGGACATACAGATGGAGACATCTTGGAAACAGACGTGATGCCTGGTAGACACATGGTTTTGGAGCACCTGGAGTCCAGTCTTGAGATTTTAGGAATTATCTAGAATGAGAGCAAATATTCAGAATGGTGACCTTAAAGGTACAGTAAGCCCCTGAATCATTCTTGTCTTTTTTCGAGATAGAGTCTCACTCTGTCTCGCTGCTGGGTAGAGTGCCGTGGCATCATCATAGCTCACAGCAACCTCAAACTCTTGGGATCAAGAGGCTTTTTTGCCTCAGCCTCCCGAGTAGGCACACCATAACGCCAGGCTAATTTTTCTATTTTTAGCAGAGACCAGAGTCTTGCTCTTGCTCAGGCTGGTCTGGAACTGAGCTCAAGGGATCCACCTGCCTTGGCCTCCCAGAGTGCTGGGATTACAGTGACAAAAAAAAGTGGTGTATGTTTGGCTCACCTTAAAAGGAGTATCAAAATTCTCCACTCCCCTTATGGAACACTTGCTAAATGTCTGCTGTGTCCTAGAATTGGCAGCACTCCTCTGACAAAATTGTAATCTGTGACCATTTCACAAGTGGCAGAGAAACTACCAAATTGCTGAGCTCTGGGTCATCAATTTCCCTGGGTAGCCCAGGTGAGAAACCTGGGCCTGTGATCCAAAGACTCAGAACAAATATTTCTTAGTTCTGGGCCTTCACACACAGAATGGAGCTGTTGCTAACAGCTCTGGCAAGGAGAGGAAGTTCTCCCCATGTGGTGAGAAATGAAGCCAGGATTTGGGACCAAGATGGCTCTTCCCCACATCTGCTCCTAAGTTGCCATCATGATTTTCTATCATGTGCAAGAGGACAAAGTCCTAGAGTGAGCTGAGACCCTCTGGCATTTGCTGAGGTGGTGTGCGCTCTGCGGGGAGCCTCTGCTCCCTCCTCTGCATCCTTCCCCTTCAGTACTCACAGCAGCCTCTACGGTTTGCAGGGTCCACCATGACAGTAATGGGTGGTTTGGGCTGAAAACTACAGTAGGTAGCAAGCTCCTTAAATTGTAAACAGTCCTGGAAGTAGGGGTGAATATTAGCCCACCAGGTAGGAAGCAGTTGGTTAGAAATAAAGCAGTTAGTTCCCTGGAGAAATAGGGAACATGGCATTTATAATTGCGCAGATGGAGAGAGGCAGAAGGAGAAAGCTTAGAAAAGTCTCAGATAGCAAGGCTAGGTTGGGTGGCGGATCTTATAAGAGGCCATCTGTGGGTTTTGGGGTGTCCTGGAGTTAAGGGGCACAGGCAAAAAGTAGACAGGAATGTGCCAAAGCGTCACTGCTTCCCCTTTTAGCCCCAAGGCCAGTTGTAAGTAAAATCAGGAAGGGGGCAGTCAGGGTCAGATGCTGATGTCTGCTTTGGGGCATCTACTGGGGGTACACCTCCTTCAGACAACCCGCAGGTGGGTTTTCCTCATGGCCTGGGGCATTACTTGCTCTCAGGTTGCAAATCTTCACAGGAATGCCCAGAAACGCAGGCTTGTCCTGGGAAATTCTGTGTCATGAACAGAGTATTCAGCACTTGCCAGTTACCTTGCCCAATACCTCATTCAGTCCCCAAGACAGCTCTGTTAATAGGCTCAATTCTGTTACTCCCCATTTCCTAATGTGGAAACAGGGACTCAGAGAAGTCCAGCAGTTTCTTTAAAGTCATCATGGAGCCGAGAGTCCAACCCAGGTCCTTTTTTGTGGCGTGTCTGACTCTAACCACTACACTCTTCCGTCTGATCTTCAGGTGTGTTCTCCTTCCTGTTACGGTGATTGAGTTGACTGCTGGAATCCCAAAACCCCTGTTCTGCACCAAGGATATATAAATTAGCCATTCTCAACCTTTGCGAATTCTAAATCAATCTTAACAAGCTTTTATATAAAACTGACCTTTATTATAATTAAGACAAGAACAAAGACAATTTGGTAAGTGCCTTTAATTACAATGTACCTGCTATTTACATGTAAGTATATTTTTATATACAGCTTGAATAAGGTTCATTACATGTAAACTATGAGATATTATAAGTTAAACTCCAGCCTTTTCCGAATATTTAGAATCAAAATACTACTGGCAGAAACACACAGAAAACAATACCCATTTCAGTTCCTTAGGTACCATTACAGGAGGAATTATGAAGACATGGCCACAGAAGAGAATTGGAAGTACCCATAAAATTGAAACTTATTCTTAACGTGACTGACAGTATTGCTATCATTTAAATTCTAAACATAAATTAATAATTGAATCATTAAAAAAACACAACTTCAATTTATATAGCACCTTTCTTCCAAAGAGTTCAAAGCATTTGTACTTATCTTTATTATCTCATTTGTCCCCATAAAAGCTCTATGAGGTAGGCAATGGTTGGTATCATTATCCCCATTTTGTATATGGAGAAACTGAGGCACAGAGAAGTTAAATCATTTGCTCAAGGTTGCACAGTGAAGTCACTGCTGGAACAGGGATCACAGCCCTGTGCTCTTGTCTCCAACAACAATGATTCCCTTTAAATTGTCCCATTTGAGAATTTAGTTTGACAACTCAATTCACTGTTCAAAGAAATAAGAAAAATGTGCATTTTTTTCTCCCATAAAAATTGTTGAAAAATACAATAGGCAAGAAACAAACACTTTAGGGTGGATGGTTGACTGATACTAGGCTTTTCTAGAAAGAGCTATGGAAGTTTTTATTTGTTTTGCTTTTTTAATATGAAAACTTTTTTTTTCTAGTTAAAACAAAGTTAGAAATCTTTAAAAGAAACATATTTGAAAGAATTTGTCTAGTCACCTGCAAGTTATTACTTTAGTAGCCATATTACATTATCTAAACCTATCCACTAGGTTTATTCCTGAGTTTAAAAAGAAGAAAATGTCTAGACAGTTAAGTCATTGAGATAATTTTTCTCATTTGTACACATTTATTGTTTTCTCCCTGAGATTCAGAGTGGTCGCTAGGAGTTGGGATAAGATATTTCCAGAGTGACACATAAGAGCAGGAAGTCTTGCCTGTTTTGCTTCTGATCTCCACCCCCTCTCCTGGTCCAGAGTCAAATATGTCAGTTGGCACTCAAAAAAAAAAAAAAAAAAAAAAAGATGAATTTTTTTTTTAAATTTCAAGATCTGAAGTATATAGAATGCTCACAAATGTTTGACTTGAATGCCAAATTCAGCTTTTCTGATGCTTTTCCACATTGTTTCTCTACAAGAAACAAGCATCACTGGCCACAGGCACTTTCCAGACATTGGTGAGCAGTCATGGAGCAGCACACAGGCTCCGGGAAAAACAAGAGAAGCCTATACCCAAAAATAAGCTTACCAAAAGCAAGCAAGCAAGCAAGTTTAAGGGATGGGTCAGGAATGTCAGTCACATCAGTTTCACTTAAGGGTTTTCTATTAAAAATACATAGAAACGTGTCAAAGGAATGTCTGATATCCCTTATGGACATGCAGGCTTTTGGTTTCAGGGTCTTCCCTAGGGAAGGGTATGCCTTTTTGGGGCGCCTCCATTACCTAAGTGGGGAGCTAAAGGTTAAAAAAAATCCTCTTGAAGCTTAGGGAAGGAACAAGGAATAGTTTGTTTTAAATTCCTGGTTTCCATCTTAAATTAAAAAAACCCAAACTAAACAAAATCGAACCAGGACCTTACAACAAGATAGTTCTGAATAAAGGCTCAGGGACCAAGACTGACCTCTTAGCTTTAACTATATCCCACTTAGGGTGGCTAACTGCTATACTAGGTGGACTTCCATAAACTAAATGTATAAAGAGAAGAAGTAGTTATCTGGTTAATTGAAAAAATTTATACTCTAGAATATCCACTCAAATAATTAACTACGATGACCTACAGTGAAATTTAAAAAGTTGAAACCAGGTCAAGTATAGTGGCTCACACCTGTAATCCTAGCACTCTGGCAGGCCAATGCAGGTGGATCCTTTGAGCTCAGGAATGTGAGACCAGCCTGAGGAAGAGTGCGACCCTATCTCTACTATAAATAGAAAAATTAGGTGGCCTTGTGGTGGGTGTCTGTAGTCCCAGGTACTCAGGAGGCTGAGGCAGGAGGATTGCTTTGAGCCCAAGAGTTTGAGATTGCTGTGAGCTAGAAAGCCACAGTACTCTACCCAGGACAACAGAGTAAGACTCTGTCTCAAAAAAAAAAAAAAAAAAAAAAAAAAGATAATTAAAGAAATTTAACCAAATATATCTTGGTTCTTTAAGTATACAGAAAATGAGAACCACTGTTTCACCCATTCACCTGTCCTACAACTTACTTGGCTTCTTACTCCAAAAATCAGACCTATACATAGCCAACTTGTTCTCATTATGTGATAACTTCACATTTTGTATGCTTAATATTCTTAGTTTTCTTGAGACCTGGGCGAGTAGAGCAAAGTAGTTACAACTAACATAAATTTCTAGGCAAAGAGGATGCAATAGTTACATGGTTAAAACATTTTATATTCATTGTACTTTAAAAATAATTCATTCTTATAAGAAAGATATTTTTTCCTTCAAATTCATCTACTTCCTTGTACTTTTCTGATAACCATTGGTCGCTGCTATTATACCTTAAACATGCTGAGGTTGTTTCTTCCCCAGGACTTGAGGAGACACAGGCCAGTCTCAAAACGTTAAGAGAAAATATTAGCCCATGCTCTAACAGTACTTGTTTAGAGCATGGGGCTAGTATTTCTGCATTTGTGAGCTTGATTTCTCCGCAGAATTTTTTAAAAGCTTTTTTCTGTGGCACCTTAATGACAACTATTGTCATGAAAGACGTGAGCAAGAGTGTATATGGCTTGGCAAACTCTTCACAAATGCCACCAACATCTGCTTCCTTCTGTGGATCTGTGGCCTTTTCTTGGCAGCCTGGGAAGCAGGAAGATGTGAGCTGGGCAAAGCTGTCTGCTCACCCAGCTACCATGAGGCCTGGATGGCAGGCTTTAATTATTGCAGACTTGTGATCTTGTACTGGAAAAGATGTAATGGGAAGTCCTCCGAGGTGGTGCTGTGCAGTGACAGGCCATGTGAAATAAGGCATGAAGAAATAGTGACTTTATACCTTTATTCTTTAGACTTCATAAAAGGACTAGAGTCAGGAAGAGAAAAAAATATTTTGAGATATTTAAGCCAAAAAGAGCTGTTTTTGGACTTAAAACTAATGTTTAAAAATTCTCAATATTAAAAACAACTTTTCTACTTTTTTATTTTTTTATTTTTGGGGATTCATTGAGGGTACAAGAAACCAGGTTACACTGATTGCATTTGTTAGGTATAGTCCCTCTTATAATTGTGTCTTGCCCCCAAAAGGTGAGTCACACATGAAGACCCCCACCCCTTTCCTACATTTTGGAATTGGACATTTTGCTTATTACAAAGACCTTTTAAGACAATGAACAAAAATGCCACTAAGTGCCATTAATTTTTTAAAAAATATTTTTGGTAAGGGGCGTACTTTAGGACTGATCAGTCCCACTTAACAGACAATATGTCACTTTTGGGGTAACTATTTTTATGAGGAAAAAAATGCATGAACAATAAAACGCCAGTTCTTACTGATAACAGACTTTTGTTTGTTTAGCTATGTTTCAAACTTCCCCAAGAAAACATGAGGCATGTTAATATAATACAATTATTGATAAAGTAACCTTAAAACATTTTGATGTTGCCAATTTAACATACAGAAGTCTTAAGAATGACAATTCTCAACCTTTGTCATGTACTATGCCAGGTGGTATGAGACCACCACAGAGCATTTTTGAAAAATATCCATAGTATATAAGTGACAAGCAAAGAAACACCTTTCTGCATTAAGATAAATGACTAGCAAAGTGAACGCTTTTAAAAATATGCCTTTTTAACAAAAATTGTATTTCTTATTTCATCTGATCACAGGAATTTGAAATTATATTTCTCAGTTAAATAAAAGAACTTGGAAAAATAACAAAATACTTCTTAAATATTTGGGACCGGATGTAAACACAGATGTTAAAATGAGGAATAGGATAAAAAAAAAATGAATGTTCTCTTCTGGACCATGATTTCTAAATTTTATTTTGTAATTCCAGGTAAAGACTCTAATTTATCTTAGTGTCTGGACCGACCTCTTTTAGTCAAACACTTTTAGTCTAAGTGTGCTCAACTTGTCTAATGCCACTTGTCAGGAATAATGTATTTTTTAAAAGACATAGTACAGAGCAAGAAAATACTACTAAAAAATAAGAAATTTAGATTTTACTGCCAATAAAGTTGTATTTGATATTATAGACACATGTTCCTATTTCCACATCAGTCACTTATTAACACCAAACAACACACTTTAATTTTTCCTAATTCCACAGTACAATAAGTCTGTCAAGATCTCAAATATTTCACATAATGTAGGTTATACTTTCCTGCAGACTATATTTTTGAAGCATTAAAGGTGACATAAAAATACTTCTAAGCTTTCAAAATATCGAATAAAGACAAAGATCCCAGTTTCAACAAAAGAGATTCATAATTTGAAAAAATTTTCCTAAAATTTATCTTTTTATATAATTTCATATAACCTAGATTACTGTAGTTGGATGTGTAATATGGATGTCAAAGTTGAAGTTTAAATTTATAGTAAATTCTTTTTTTAATAATTACTTTTTAATACATTTAAACTGTGTAGCATTTAGCTCAAGGTGAAACTTTTTCAAAGTCATGGGCTGTAGACTCAAAGATTCAAGCACTGACTTTGAATAAAGCAATGTGATAAAATTTATTAAAAATCGCAGCGTGAAGTCAAATGGTAATTATGCATCAATACATAGACTCCAGTGAAGTGTCCAAGCTCCAAAGAGCAGAAGCTTCTTCCTGACGTTCACCCTATTCCCCCTACTCTCATGGACTGTGCTATCATGTATGTTTATTTAGGGTTTTTGCAGGAGGGCCTTATAATTCCTTTTAAAGAATACTTACTATATTTTATATCACAACTTATTCTTGCCAACTGATTCTCAAATTAAAAGAGACATTCAGTGACTACTTTATGGCTATATCACATAGCCTATGTTTGAACACTTGTAGGGAAAATTCTGATACTGAAATTTCAAAACGATGTGATTATTTATCATGAGCTCTCAGCAGAAAAGGTTTATACTTTGGATATCATACCTACTTCCCTGGTGATAAATAGAACATGAAGTACAATACAATTTTTGAGCCGTAAGGTGCCTATAGAGGTTACTGGAGCATGTACAATGCTAGGTGTGCAACGTGGCACGGCTATTACCATGCACCCAACTGACTAGAGGAACTCTGTGATGGCGTATGTTGCTGGGTGAAAGTCATTAATACAAAGTGGTGAAGAACACCAGGCAAAGCAGTGGTCCTGAAAGACAGAAATTCAGAGAGAAAGTACCTTGCACTTTCCTGACAAACTTCTCTGTAATCTAAGAGAATTCTTCCATTATCTTCTGATCAATGATGATTGTGCTTAGGTACGTGATGTCTTCATGGGCGAGACCAGATCGACAAATAATGACCAACAACCAGTTCGCCCCAACATCACCCACTTTACAAAATGACAGATATGCAATACAGAGTGGTCATACAATCAAGCCGTGAACACGGGCATGGAAAAGCATGCCCGTGAGCTGGGCTCTACCATTTTCAAGATGCTTCATCTTCCCAACTGCATCCTTTGTCATCAAGAGGGAGAACAGTATGCTTACTAAATCTGAAAAGTCACTGATGTCACAGTGGGATGGAATAATTGCCTCATTTTTTCTTTATCAGTGTAGGCAAAGCTGCATTTCCATAGACCACATTTCATAATAGCACGTCAACCGGGTGCCTTTTAAAATGAAAAGTGAACAAGTTTTCCAATGTTGGCTTTATAAGATCGAAACAGATGATTAAATTCAAACCAGGCCAAGCTCTTAATCTGAGTTATCTCAGCCACCAATTTTTGTAAAGTGTTGGGAAAAAATTGCAATAGGCAATTTGCATTTGGCAAGCAAGCACTGGACTGCAGAATTCATCACTGTTTTCTTAAAAATGTAATTAAACCTTAATAGAGTCATGATACTTTTATGAGGTTCATACTTCACGGTCACTTCTCATCCTATTTTGTTCTTTTTTCATTTTTACAATTTTATATACTTCAGTATTGCTCACCACAAATCACTGAAAATGATTATTTATGTCTGCTCCATTTATTTCTCCAGCAGTCTAAGGGATTTGGACCAGGAGCTCCAAGTACCATTTGAAAAGGTGAGTCTTTAAAAATTTTCAATGTTTCAAATACTTGGTTAGAAAAAAGATAACAAATACTTGTAATTATCTAGCGTATGTGCTTTATGATGTCTTTTCAAAGTGAGAGTATAAATCATTGTACATAAAATCAAAATAGTTAATACACATTTTTTTCTGGCACTTTTAAGAAATTAGGCATTAAACAGAAACCCCCTTATAAATTTAATATAACAAAAATAAATGTTTACATTTTAATCTTAGATAGATTACCTGGGGTAGCAGTTAACTTACAAGACTGCGGGGAGCAGAGATCACCAGAAACACACATTCATGCGCCTAGCCCGTCAGAGATGGAAGCATGGCTGCCGTCCAAGTATGTGGTCTGGGTCCCAACATAAAGATTAAGGCTCGAATTTTGGAGGAATGAGCTCTGGGCTTAAACAAGTATAGAAGTACCAAAATATTCATTGAAAGTACTGAAAAGGCTCTGATGAGTTTTCAAACACTGGGGTAACAATGTTTTGACTAGAAAAATAAAATAAAGCATCTAAAACCAACCTCAAGTACTTTGGGGAGAGCCTGCTGATGTAGACTGCCAAAAAATAAGGAGGAACAAAGCCTGAGGAGACTCAAGGAGGTCCCTCCTTAATCCCTTCACCTGGAGGGTCAGACTCCCGGGTACTGACAAACAGCTCCGTGAGGACTGGCGCAACACGGTAACCAGCAAGGTCGCTCACCATCCTGAAACTCCTATGTGGAACCCAAAGACCAAACTTCCTGGAAGGATTTCCTTAGAATGAGCTATAGAAATAAAAACATTTCCAGAGGGAAAAGCCGTTCATTTTAAATCAGTAGCAGACAGAGAAAAGGGAAGAGAGGAAGAAAAACCCTGCTCTCCCAGATGGCAGTATTTCAGGCCCGGGGAGGTGCGGTCCTCGGAGTGCGCAGTTCTTTCCAGCTTGGCTTTCCTCGGCGATGGGACGGGACCACGGACTGCGGGGGGCCTTCTGAGGAGGGCGAAGGTGCAGAAGGGAGACGTACGTGGGTGTGCCTGCTCCTCTGCAGCGGCCTCCTCCCAGTGGGCAGGTGCACCCTCAGGTGCAGACAGGTCCCTGCCTCTGTCTCGGAAACTAAAAAACCAGGGAAAGGGCCACAGCATCTCCAACCGTCTTCAGATGACTAAAGCAGCATGTGAAGAACAGGTTTGTGTCACGTCTCTTCCACAGAAGAAATGTCCCCAGATGCTGGTCGCAAGCCATCTGGGCTGCTAGAGCCTGGTGACATCTCTACTTTGCTGCAAGTCACTGATGCTCTCGTAGTCATTCTCCTTTGGGATGAGGCCCTGGTGGCCGCTGGTCCCCAGGGGGGGCTTTTCTTCCTCTCTGTGTAGAGTCTGGATCGCTTCATAATCAGGCTCTGGCTCCTGGCTGGGTTTCCCTGCTGGGTGAAGGGCGCTGTTGGGAGTGCTTTCAAAGTCTTTAACGGTAGCATAGAGATCATTACAGGAGGAGGGTGACCTCTGAGGGGCCCCCTGGATGGAGGTGTAGGCGGACTCTGGTGCTTTAAGCAACTGTCCAGGTTTATTCACGGATGAGTACATGGCTGAGATCTAGGAAACAAAGGGACAAGGAATAAGCAAGCTCCCAGCTGAGACTGTCCTCCCCCCCAACTTTTTATTGACAAGCAACATACTTAGCACTGGTGGGCATGTCTGTGTATGTGCCCCTTTAAGATCTGTCCTTTACGGGCTGCACTACTTCTGGAGGACATCGCTAGAGAATGATTATGTACATTATCTTCAGCTGAGTAAGTACATCAGCCACAGCCCCTTAATTCTGTGGAAACCAAGTTCTCTCAGGTCTGCCACCTAGTCTGAGGAGCAGGTCCTGAAGCCCTGGACCTCCTGCCACATCACATTTTATTTCTTTTCTACATTAAGGATGACATTTCACCTGTAAAAGGCTCCAGTGCTTCACAAAAAAGGGCAGAAAACATGTATTTTACCAGCGATTCTCAAAGTGAGGGCTTTGAACCAGCAGCAGTGGGATCTACCAGAAGGGCAAATTCGGAGGCCCTGTCACAGCGCCACTGAGTGAGAACGTCTGGGACAGGCCTGGCTCCAGGTACCGACTCTGACGTCCAACGCAGGGTGAGGCCCACTCGCGTGGACTCTTCACACTGTCTGCACCAAGCTGGTCTGAGGGCAGCTGCTGCACTCTGGCTGGTAGTACCCACGCATCTGTAAGGGCACTGTTTCCCATCATTTTTTTGACTTAGTTGCATGTTATTGGTTAAAGAGACATTTACAGTCTGGCCTTAGTTCTCTTCAGCAGGAACATTCATTTCTTACCTGCAGCCAGCCAACTCAGAAATGAAATTTGGAGATAACTTATGGGATGTTCTCTTCCTATGGTGAGAACAGGCAGTTTTCCAAGTACACCTTCCCAGTCTCACTAATACATTTCTATAACTTCTCATATGAAGAGGGACTTAATTCTTTAGCAATGGCAGGTTAAATGTGCTGATTAAGAAAACTGGGGGTGAACACTATTTTATGGTGATAAATTGTGGGCTGGAAATAAGTAAAAATATCCTTCATTACAAGTAATTGTTTTTTAACATATGTGATTGATTCATTCAAACACCAAAGAAATAAGCCAACATGCTCCCTGACAGATGCTCAGCTTCCAATGCTCGGGGACATTTTTCCCGCATTCGCTTTTCTCACAAAGTGCGGGTGAGGTTTCCAGCTGGCCTCAGAAGCTTCCTGGGACAGGCCTGCTGCATGCTAACTGGTCATCTCCATGGGGGCTTTTCACTGCTGCTGGGGTCTCAGATTTGCTAGACCTTGACAATCCTAGGGTTTACAGTCAGTGAAATGGTCTTTGGAAAACTCTTCCACATTGATCTGAACATTTTAATGAATATTAAATTAACATTCTCACCTTAGAGCTTTTAATGAAAAAATTGCTTTAAAATAGAAGGATTATTGTTTCTTTGAATTTAGGAAGAATAAAAAAAAATCCACTGTTTTCACAATAAGGTGTAAATATATGGGATTTATTCTATACTAGTAATCTAAGCCCAAAGTATGGACTGATTATAAAAGGGTGATCTGTGGGTGACAGGGTAACATGAAGGACAAGTGTGCCTTGACCTAGACTGTGATGAAGGCAGTCATCCCCTCACTGTGAGTTCCTCTTCTCAACTTCCTTCCCCACGCTTCCTGCCATTAATGTCCCTTGCTCTCTATAAGAGTTCTTGGGTCCTCTTAGACTCTCTACTCTTTTTTTTTTTTTTAATTACAGGTTCTTTCATTAACTTGCAGTTTAATATTGGCTCTGGGAATGAACCCAATGTGCAGAGGGTGTCACAGTGCATTTCAGTTTTTGTAAGAGCTTCTGGAGTTTTCTATGATGATTATTTTACGAGTTACTCTTTAAGCCTTCTTGCTACCCTGCTATTTAGCTTTTCAATTTTTCTCCTTATACTTTTAATTTCATTACTCACTCTGTAAATTGTTCTTATATTCTTATAAGTTACTCTCTTCATTTTTTTCCATTTCTCTTCTTTTAACAATCAACCCTTTCAGCATCATTCTGTTAAATTGGGATAACAGTACTTAAAAGCTCAGATCTCAGTTTCTGTCTGGACCATCAGCACGATATTACATAAATAAAAGAATAGATGATTTATATATTTATTTTTCCTAAATGTTCTTCCTAAAATGAATGTTGGGGAATCATAGTTCTTTATTTCATGTTAAAATTTCAACAGTATAATTAGGTCCTATCTTCAAAAACCACAAACAAATGTAAAGTAAGAAGCAAAGTAAATAGAAATTTTACATTGTCTTGATTTAGTTATAAAGGATTAGTTTCCAGAACTCGTATGTATTTTACTTGCTTGTCCCAGGTGAGATCACTCTGGGTATAGTGTAGAAAGCAGAGTGCAGGGAGGCCCAGGATGCAAGGGCCTAGTGAGGGCGGCCACAGTGGGATGGAGGGAGGGGGAGTGAAAGGAACAGTGTGGAGGTACAACTGAGGGGGCCTGGCCACTGACTGTGTCTGAGGACAGTGAGGGGAAGGATGTACCAAGATGACCCACAGGGTTTTATTTTTTGCAACCAGACAGATAGATGGTAGGTCCATTCCTGGGAAAAGGGAACAAGAGGGGGTGGACAATATCACCGAAGAAAGGCCCTCTGCTCCCGCAACTTTCAGTGCGTGTGTGGGTCTAGCTTCACATATTCCTCAGAGTGCTATGTAGGGGAGATGGGCCTGCATATGTACCCTGTTCTTGTACTCATATACAACATACTGTGCCAGGCATGCCAGACAGAAGCTGTGTGTAACTTTATCCTTCAGGTGTTTGGCACTTTCTGAGCCTAGCGTGGCATAACAGTGTATATTATATATGTCTCTCTCTCTCTATCTATCCATCTGCACGCAGAACTTCTGCAAATTGGCCGCCCAAGGGACTGTCACAAACTAATCAACATATATACAGAGGTGGTCAACATAAGGAACTAGGCCTACTGTACTGATATGTACATGTTGGTCTATGAAAATTAGGTCAACTTAAGGAGTGGTCAATGTCGGAAGATGGTCAGCTATGGAGGCTCTACTGCATATACACTGGCTTTTATGATTTTAGCACTTCACCATAAGTCTAAACAGTGAATTTTTAGCCCCAGTGCTTGGGAATATATGATCAATTCTTGTTGGCTATTGTGTCTGACCCTAGTTCCAGCCTGGAATTATACTTCCCGAGTTATCTGTTCTCTGCACCCAAAATTCCTCACTGAGACTTTCTCCCTGTATGTCTCAGATAGGATCAAATTCCCTGATATCTACTTGTTCCAATTCCCTGAATTTTCCGACACACTATTTATTTCCTTTGATGAGGTTTTTTTGACTGCTGACTAAAGCCGCCTACTAGAATTTCTCTCTTTTTATTCTTAGTTTCTCCCTTCCTCTATTATTTTGTGATCCTTCTTCCTATTCAGCCTTTTTTCCTAAGCTGACCCATTCATGCTGTCATCCATCTTGTCTTACCACCGGCCAGTCACCCTCTCTGGGTGCCTACAAATGCATCATCCTCAACGTTCATCTCCACATGCAGGCCTAAGAAAGTATTTCACCTCCTCAGACAAAGGGTAACGTTATAGTGCATTTATTCAAGGGGAGCAGCTCTTCTACTTTTTTTGTTTTGTTGTTACAAGAGCTTTCTGTTATTTAAAAGAAACAAAAACTTACTTCTTCTTCTGTTAGAGTTGGGTCTTCTTCCCGAGACTTGTAAGACAATGAACTAAATCTCTGTCAGAACAAACACAAACCAAAGGAAAGTAGCTTAGAGTCAATAATCCAACCTTTCTTTTGCATGTAATTCCTTATATCTGTCTAAAAAGGTTTTTGAATAATTTCTATGGAACCACAAAGAAAATACGTGAAGGACTGTGACATAAACATATGTATCTATTATTTTATGATGTCCTGGGATTCCTAATAGTATTATACTTGAATAAATTTCCTCTAATTTTGTATTTGGATCTGTAGGTACAAATAAGCCATAGAATATTGTTGCAAGTCCTAATTGTTGTTAAGGATTGATATCTGTAAAGGACTGATAATTGGAAAATACCCAGGTTTCTTTATAAGATGTCTGAATTCTGTACTTTTATAGATTGCAAGTGTCTTCAGGAAGATCTTTAAGTCATCTGGAAACTTCAAAGCTAAAGGAAGTTAAATCAGCTCACTTTTGGTGGCCTGGCTGATTTCCCAGTGCTTTGGTTCTTGGTTCCCCAGTTCTTTTTCTGGCATATCTCCTGTCTTAATTCATACTGACTTCATGCATCCTTCCAAATCCTTCAGTTCCCTGCCCTCCCCTGCCCCCACTGATGCTGTGCTCCATCCCCTGACCTTACCACTCTCTCCTGGATGCACCACAGACTCCCTCTCACTCTAACCCACAGCCTCTGCACCACACCGGCTCCTCCCAATCCCTTTCAGACCAGCAATCATTGTCTAGGCTTACCCCTCCTGTGACCCAGTTCTGATGCTTCTTCAATGCTGTTAGGATCCAACCACCTTTTCCATGTCTCCCCTTCTCCTGATGTCCTTCACCAAGTTTCATCATCACCTGGTGATGTGCCTCACCAAGTTTCAACTCCATAGTTAGCCATCACAATCATGCTCCCTGGTCACTGACGAAGTCAACCCTCCCATGGACCCTTGATGTGGCTCCACATCATCAGACTCTTTCCTAGTACATACCCAGTCATCTCATCCTCTCTTCCCAAACTTCCAGAACCTCTTCACCCATCCTCACTCTGAGCTACCACTTTTTACCATCAAAACTGGAGTTAGAGGGTCCTTTCGGCATCAGATGGGTTGTGCCATTCTGCTGCTCAGGACTCTCTAGTGACCTTAGCCTTTAGACTGTCACCCAAGGCCATCCAGGATTGAGCCCTGGTTACCTTCTGGCCACTACTATCCTTGCTCATCCCTGTCCAGCCACACCAGTGTCCACCTCTCCCTTAGAAGCCAGGCAAGGTCTAGCCTCCAGGCATCCTGCTGGCCCTGTGCTTTACTCGCTGTTTCCCAGAAAGCCTGTAACTCACTCCTGCCCCTCCTTTAAATCTGCTCACGTGTCACTTCAGAGTTAGGCACACCCTGCCTGCTCTACGCAAAACTACTCCCAATCTTCCTTTTCCCAATCTTCCATATTCTATTCTTTTCTTATGAACTTTATGTCTGTTTCTTCACTAAAATGCAAGCTCACAGGGACAGGAATTTAATTCATTTATATGTGTTGTTCCCTGTGATTCTTAGCATCTAGAAGATGGTGTGGTACACAGTACATGCTCATTGAACTCTTTTTGTTGTGAGTATCAAATTCTCAACACATTTAAAATTCACATTATTTATATGAAGATGATAGATTACTCAAACTTATTACATTGTGGAAAGACTATTTGCTTCCCAGATGAGCAATTCTAGTTTTTTTTTTTTTTTTTTATGAGACAGAGTCTTACTTTGTCACCCTTGGTAGAGTGCTGTGGTATCATAGCTCATAGCAACCTCAGTCTCTAGGGCTCAAGTGATCCTCTTGCCTCAGCCTCCTGAGTAGGTAGGATTACAGCCCCCTACCATAATGCCCAGCTATTTTTAGTAGAGATGAGGTCTTGCTCTTGCTCAGGCTGGTCGCAAAATCCTGAGCTCAAGCAGTCCACCTGCCTCCACCTCCCAGAGTGCTAGGATTATAGGTGTGAGCCACTGCACCTGGCCTATTTCCAGTTTTTAATCTGGAGAACTATGTACTAGTAATTGTTAGGCAATAGATCTTATCTTTAAAACGCTTCTATGTAAAAAGCATTGCCTGGTTTCGGTAGCACAACTACACTTCTGTTTTATTATTTTTGGTGACATGAAAGGCAAAAAATTAGAATGTATTATTGCATTTTATGAATGTGCCCTTCACCTTTTATTGGTGCCCGAAACAGCTGATTTCATGGATAATATGAAAAGTTAAAATGCATTCAAGGAACAGCAGAAAGAATGACTTCTTGGTCTAACCTATACAATGAGAGCCTTCAGACTGTGAAATTCATAAGTGTTTTTAGGTTGTCAGTGACTGAGTAGGGCCTCCTTGGCCTTCTACCAAAACTTGAACAGAAGAGAATCTTTCCTTTTTTTTTTTTTTCTGTATATAGAACAGAAATTAGATATAATTGCCTGAAGTAGAAGGGCCTAGTTAAATCTCAAGGAGATTTTGATGACTAGAGATAAGAAGTTCACTGTGGTTCAGATATTAAGTTATCTGACACACACACAGAAGCCTGTGGACCATTAATACATTTTAGACCTTTGTTAAATACCTAAATTTAAGAGTTAGAGGTAATTGTGCAGGAATTGTCACAAAAGAAGATTTCTTATTTGATTTACATGAAAGTATACACAATCAGACAAAACCAGGGTACCTGTGAGTTGGTTCCCTGCTATGTGTTGCTATGCTTTGATTTCTGGGATTCTGGAAGAGTAAGGTCACCACGCCTCTCAGGCAGAAGCAAGGGGAAGAGGTAAAATGTGCAGAGAGTCTAGTCTCTCTGCTTAACTCTTAGTGTTCACGGTGAAGCAAATAATACTTGGTCCTAATTAGACATGATGTAAAAACTGGAAAATGTCCAAGTAAGGTGCTGAGAAAAGAATGTCTGATAAACTTGAGCTTTCAGTGTTTTATTCCTTGGAGGGGGAAGACAGGCAAACATAGCTTACACTAAAACAGCTTTCATCATTCAACAATGTGGAAAAAAAATCCCAGGACCAGCCAGATTCCTAATTTTATGACAAAGTCCCAAGAAACAAAAACGCCAGCACTGACCTTGTTGGTGTCACTGGTCCTCTCTGTGGCTCTTTCTTCTTCTGCTTCTTTCTCTTCCTTCTCCTGAAGGTTTTCGTTTTCATCCAGGAGTTTAACAGGGACAGGTGGTGGGGCCTCCTCTTCTGGGTCACAGGAATTTCCAAGAATACTCTCTGCATTAACACTTTGGCGACATTTCTTGTTTCTGTCCACAGAGGCGTATTCAGCAAACTCTGCTTTGCCCTCCGTTTGGGGTCCCAGAAGCTCTTTCAAAGTAGAAGGAGACTTTGACTTGCCTGTGTGGCCTTTGTCCAGGTGTGTGGCTGCAGCCACCTCCTTAATTTCTTTCACAGTCTCATACAAGCAGTCTTCCACCATATTTTCTTGGGAAGAACTATCCTTGAGCACCTCATACGGCCCTTCCATTCCCAGTCCCTGGTCCCCGTCCACACTTCTCGCAGTGAGCATGGTGTTCACTGCGCTCTCAGGAGGAATGCTGGGCAGCTCCCGGCTCTGGTGGCATTTTGGCTTCCCTGTGCTGTCCTGGGAGTCTAGAAGATCCGAAGCCGAGGTCTGGACTTCCTCGTAATGTTGCATGCAGGTCACAGAACTGTCTTCTGAAAGAACTAAAGCAGCAGAAGTGTCAGAAGTGGAGAGGGCCAGGTCCTCCAATAACCATTACTACGAATCGGATAACGTAAAGTTGGGTTGAATCTAGATGCCTGCTTTTATTAGACTCTCAGCTGCAAAGGATACAATAGATATTACAACTATCTTGTGATATTCTTTTTCAATCTCGGTTTAAACTAAAGACATCTACATATCTTCTTCTTCTTTCTTTTGTAGAGACAGAGTCTCACTTGTTGCCCTCGGTAGGGTGCTATGGTGTCACACAGCTCATAGCAACCTCCAACTCCTGCGCTTAGGCGATTCTCTTGCCTCAGTCTCCTGAGTAGCTGGGACTACAGGTGCTCGCCACAACGCGCGGCTATGTTTTTGTTGCAATTTGGCTGGGGCCGGGTTTGAACCCGCCACCCTTAGTATATGGGGCCAGCGCCCTACCCACTGAGGCACAGTCACTGCCCACATCTACATATCTTTACTAACATAGGATTTAGTAAATTATCTGGGCTGCAAGTGTGGTTCACAGTTACTTTCCTTGGTTATTGTTGCATCTGATCAGACTCAGGCAGGGCTGAGGATGAAAGTGGTATTCCATGGGGCTAAACTCTGGGGGCTGGACACCAGAAAGGGAACATGTGTGGCAGCCACTCTCCCTGGCCCCTTGGCCCCTGCCTGTGTGGAGAGAATTATTAGGAGTCACCCCCCCCAAAGGTCCCTTTCTTGGCAGACAAATTGTACCCTTACATAATATCACAAAGGGACTGGTAGTGCCCCATGTGTTTCTTCCATTACTCTGCCCCAACATTCCTATCTCAAATTAGAAAATCCAAATATGAAATTCTTGGACTGCCATAGAAATGGCCCTGTGTGAAGCTATTCGGTTGTCCCTTTATCAAGTATGTTTTGAGTGTCTACTATATGCCAGGGATGGTTCAAGGTGCTGGGGATAAACCATTTAACAAAACAGAGAGCCCTGCCCTTGGAGTGCTTACATGATGGTGAGTTATTAAGTTAGTGTCTCACTTTGGGTTAGAAATAGTGTCCCTATCACTTACACACAGACACATGCATACACGCACGCATGACACTCTGACAGTTAAGTTCATAAACTCATCCTAGTAAAAGTGCTACGTATCTCATTGCTGACTATTGCTATAGTCACCTTTGAAGGACTCCCTTTAGAAAGCTATGCACCAATGCCAGTGTCTAGTCCACTTTTCAAAGCAATTTTGGAACTCTTTCTCTGGAATGGCCATCAGAGCTGTCACCATACAGCACACAAAAACATGCAACAATAATGGACGCCACTCAGCAAGGCACTGCCATACATGGACGTGAATATAGCTGAGACACTGTAAGGCAGTGATCCCCCGAAAGACAGCTACATCTAAATCTTTAGAACCTGTGATCCTATTATGTTAGGGGGCAGGGGAGGATTGAGGCTATGGGTAGAATTAAGGCTGCTAATTAGCTAACTCTGAGATGAGAGACTCTCCTGGATGGTCCAGATGGGCCCACATAATTGCTGGGGTCCTTCTAAGCGGCTTCTCCCAGAGAGGGTCTTGAAATACTGCCCTCCTGATAATGCTAATTTTAGCCCAGTGACACCCATTTGAGACTTCTGACCTCCAGAATCTTAAGTTGAAACATTTTTTTGCTTTAAGGCAGTAAGTTTTCTCCTGACCATTCAAATATACACCACTGGTGTGATCCTGCCCTTTAACTAAACACGGATCAAAAATGTTCTCACATAGTAATGAGAAAGTCTCTTGAATGTTATCGCAATCAGGTTGATGAAAATATCTCCGATTGTGGCTTGGCGCCTGT
Source organism: Perodicticus potto (assembly GCA_963574655.1). Taxonomy (NCBI): domain Eukaryota; kingdom Metazoa; phylum Chordata; class Mammalia; order Primates; family Lorisidae; genus Perodicticus; species Perodicticus potto. The sequence goes on along the minus strand of CAUYRH010114652.1, from coordinate 30,628 downwards.
GGCTCAACGGGCTAAGGCGCTAGCCACGTACACCTGAGCTGGCGGGTTCGAATCCAGCCCGGACCCGCCAAACAACAATGACGGCTGCAACCAAAAAATGGCCGGGTGTTGTGGCGGGAGCCTGTAGTCCCAGCTACTTGGGAGGCGGAGGCAAGAGACTCGCTTGAGCCCAGGAATTGGAGGTTGCTGTGAGCTGTGATGCCACAGCACTCTACCCAGGGTGACAGCTTGAGGCTCTGTTTCAAAAAAAAAAAAAAAATAAAGAAAATATCTCCAATTGTATCTGAAGCCCGCACACTGTACCCCATGATTGAATTATTGTACACAGCGATGATTCAATTAAAAAAAAAAAAAAAGGCAGTAAGTTTATGGTAATTTGTTAACAGTAACAATGTGCTAGTTTCCTCACCTTTAAATTGTTTGTAGTAGTAACACCATCTTGTAGAGTAATAATAACACTACTAATAAGAAGAGTAATCTTAAAGAAAAAAAGAATAGTAATATTTTTTTTTTTGAGACAGAGCCTCAAGCTGTCACCCCGGATAGAGTGCTGTGGCATCACAGCTCACAAAACCTCCAATTCCTGGGCTCAAGCAAATCTCCTGCCTCTGCCTCCCAAGCAGCTGGGACTACAGGCACCTGCCACAATGCCCGGCCATTTTTTTTAGGTTGCAGCCACCTTTGTTGTTTGGCAGGCCCAGGCTGGATTCGAACTCGCCAGCTCAGGTGTATGTGGCTGGCGCCTTAGCCTGTTAAGCCACAGGCGCCGAGCCAAGAATAGTAATCTTATAGGGTCAAAGCAAGTGAGTTAGTACATATACAAATCTTACAGCAATGCCTGGCACATTGAAGCTAATTAAAAAGCACTAGATTTTATTTACCCAAATGAGATTTTTTGCTAAATCTGGTAGTAATACTTAAAAGTGATCAAGGACACATTTCCTACTTTTTAAGCTGCATATTTTGAAACCTCGTACTTTCATAACTGATGAGGCCCGTGTGGAAGGGGGCATTTTTACAGAACTTACTGTCCCCATTGGTGAGCGCCCCGTTCTGTTCGCTGCTGGCAGGAGCATCTGTAGCCAGGCTGGTGACTGAACGGCTGAACATCTCCTTGTCTGAAGGCTGCAAAAACCCCAAACACATCACATTGCTAAGAATCTAAACTCCAGGGTGGAGAAGAATATCCTTTTTCTAAAAATTAAAATAGTAAAAACAGAAGCAGAATCCACTGGAGTAGGCTTCACCCTTATCCACAGAAATGGGTTCCAAGGCCTCCAGCTGAAGCCTGAAACTGCAGAGGAGACTGAACTTCGTGTGCGCTGTCTTTTCCCATACAAGCACATGCATGATGAAGTCTATTATAAACTAGGTGCAGCAAGAGATTAACAGCAACTAATAACACAGCAGACTAAGTCTAAGAATATACTGCAGTAAAAGTTACGTGAATGTGCCCTCTCCTGTCCCTGAAAATATGGTATTTGTATTTGCCTATTTTTAGGCCATGGTTGACCTTGGGTAATTGAAACCATAGAAATCAAAACCACAGATAAAGGGGGACTACTGTTTTTAGATGTAAATCAAGTAAAATTAAATTAAATTAAATTAAGTCCCCCTGTTGACTAGTCACATTTCAAGAGCTCAGTGGTGACCTGTATCCAGCGGGTATGGTATATGACAGTACAGAATCTTAATGGCTTGGGGAATCGGCCACCTGTGCTGCTCCCCGCCTGTGATCTACAAATGGCCTACAGGCAGGTTGTGAGATGTCAGATCTGGTAGCTCAAGGCATGCAGGGGACCAGAAGTCCCAGTGTTGGTTAAAATTGACTCCTTGTCTTTGTAAAACAGGTCCTATAAAACATTATTCTTAAAGATGTGCCATGCCGTGAAAAACATGGACACGAAGCATCACCCCTTGTCACTGGAAGGGAAAAGACTTAAATTTGGTCAAGATCGATAACGCTATTAATTTGTGAAGCTCTTTCAGAATCAGCCAAGTCCCTGGCTTTAATCTTCAGAAAAACAATCTCACGCCGAAGAGCAACTCTATGAATCTTTCTCATTCTCACAACAAACTTAGGACACATGGCAGGAAGAATAGCACCAGCACTGCCGGCTTATTTCCTGCTGAGACAGAATGTGTAGATGTCACCTGAACACAAGCTAGGCTGGGCTACAACTAAGAGTATTCAGAAAGCAAGCCGGTAGCTTATGTATGTCTTTAAATACCCTCTGGTCCCAGATTGCTGCCTGAATCACTTGCAAATATGATTTGTTCCCGTCCTTTCCATGGCCCGCGTGACCCAAGGGGTTACCCCAGGCTTTCATGTGGAAAGTTCTGTGGTGAACAGCACGAGAACCTTGGTTTATGTCAGAGCCCTGAGATGCAGGTACATGCCCTGCCCCACCCCACTGCCCATAAGCTAGAAATGACGGCTGGAATTGGGCAGGAATGGGGGTAGGTGTGGCAGAAGAAATCCCTAACCTGGGCTCATAATGACACAATATAGATTCCAGCTACCATTTTTTAGCCTTACCTTCTACAACACAGGGAATCTACAAGTTGTACAAGATTTGGGAGCTGGAAAGCTCATAAGGAGGGCTGGGTGGGCAACGTGTGCTCGTGTCCTTGTGTGCTCTCTCAGACACACATATACGTGTATGTGAGGCCTCAGGCAGGGTACTAATTAATTATATGGCCGAGGGGAAGAGGAAGGGGCAGAGAGCCAGCCTTTTCCTCTTGCCCACTGGCCGTGCTCTTCCTGTGTCACCCAGGCCTGCTGCTGACCCTGAACAGAGCTGCACGAAGGGAAGGTCAAAGGTTGGGAGTGGCTCTCACACTTGCACTACATCAGGATCACCTGGAGGGCCTGGTGACGTTCCCTGGGCCCCACCCTGGGGAGAATCCTCACCTGGAACAAGCTCCCAGGTGGTGCTGCTGCCAGCAGTGGCCTGGCTACGCCTGAGAGCCACTGCTGTGGAAGGAAGTCAGGATGGAGGAGGACGTCCTTTCCCCCAGCCCCATCTCACTGCCCAGGTGGCACAAGGAGACAGGTTGGTGAGGAAAAATAGGGCCTGGCTCTGTGCATGGGAGAAGCAGCAGAGAGGACCTCTCCGCATTGCCGCTATCCTCCTGAGGCCACCGTGGCGGCAGTCACTGGGGCCGGGCAGAGGCGCCCGGAACACAGAAGTGGGGATGATGTGGACAACCAAGGAGTGAATGGGGAGAGAGAAGGGATAAAGGGAGTAGCTGCAGGCCCGGGAGAGCTGGGGGTGGGCGAGCTGGCTTAGCACATGCAGAGAGGAAGGGAACGGGAGCCTCGGAGGTGCCTCAAGAGGCACACAGAGCCTGACAACTTCCTACCTGCGTGGGCTAGAGGAGTCCCCTGAATTCATAGGTCAGGCTGCCTCCCAGGGGAACCCCAAACGGATCTGTTGGCTGTGTGTTACTAGACATCATGTATATTTGACTCATTCTTCCTTCTTTTTTTGCACACTCCTCTGCCTAACCGTTTTTGCCTGCCCTTGGGAAATCATGTCCTGCACAGGAAGTCTCTCGTTTTACCACTGCTGCAGTGCTCAGGCAGGACTCTGAACCCAGCCCTGTGACTATTTGGGGAGGAAGGGAGCCCATCCCCAGCTGCTGGAATTGCTCAGCCATGTAAGGTCCTGGCCCTGAGTCAAGGGACAAAGTTGGACCTGGCACTCTCAGGCTGTTCCTTACAAGGGTGGCTCCTCAGGGCCCACATGAGAATCATTAGGACTTATAAAATGCTGAGGGCTGAGAAAACTCCAGCAAGCACAGGCTATAGCTAAGGTCCCAGGCTCTGGCTAGTTTAAAGACCTGTTGTTAAGAGTTGAATAGCATTGCCCCAAAATTCATGTGTCAAAGTCCTAACCTCCAGGACCTCAGAATGTGACCTTATTTGGAAATAGGGTCATGACAGATGAAATAGTTCAGGTGAGGTTACATTAGAATAGGGAGGCCCTAGTCCAACGTGTCTGGTGTCTTCATAACAGGAAAGATGGACAGAGACAGAGACGCAAGGAGGGAAGACGATGTGAAAGACAGAGAGAGACACTGTGGAGATGACGGCAGCGACTAGGGCGATGCAACTACAGACCAAAGAACGCCAGACAGAAGAGAGGCCTGGAGCAGAGCTGCTTTCAGGTGGAACCCACCCTGCCAATACCTTGGTTTTTTTTTTTTTTTGACTTGTGTCCTCCAGAACTGAGAGACAATATATATGCTATTTAAGCCACCCAGTTTGTGGTCCCTTGTTATGATGACTCTAGCAAATGAAAACACCAGCTAGAGCTGGGAAGAGGCAAACAAGAAACATCCATCTGAGGATCATTCTGGCAGCAGAGCAGCTGTATCCATGTCAGAAACTCTCGCCACAAGATGGCTAACTGCTCGGGCCTTTACAGAAAGAGGTCACAGTCCAGGCTGTCAGTTCTCCCCCTCAGTTTCACTCAGCTCAGCAGTGTGTGGGAGCAGGCTTGGAAACCTGGGTGATGTTTTAGGGTGTGCACATGGACAGACACACACATGTGGCCTCACCACGTTCATCAGGTTCTCATGGTCCCCACTGTGCTGTCGTGGCTTCTTCTCCCTGAAATGAGAAACAAAACATTGTTGTAATGTCAAAATGTGCCCTCTAAAATAAAAAAATAAACTACCCTTTTCTATCTTAAATCTTCCCAACATTTAAATCTCCCTTGTTTTAAGAACCATATTTGTCAAAAGAGAAAAAAAACTAGATAGTTACTTGACATCTGTCTTTTGGTGTTAGGGCCAAAAGGGTCAAGCCACAGAGGGAACTGCTCACCTGTCTTGAGCATCCCTTCCTCCAGGAATAGACAATACAACCTGAAAACAATAGACCAAGGCAGGTTCCTGTGTAGAAGCTGTTTATACCCAGAAGACTAGCATGAGTTATACCATTTTTTTTTTCTTTAGAAAACCCAGACAATTATCTCATCTCACTTTGAGCCTTTGCAAAGTCACACACTACAGAGGGATGGGGAAAATAAAGAAAATACAAATTTTGGCACACCAGGAAGGGTACATGCTCTGAGGATGAGTCATATGTACTTCCAGTCTATGGAAAAGTCTGTCAAGTAAAAATAGACTATGCTTTTACTCAGGACAGTCTAAAGAAAGCCATCAGTTGTAGGAAATTCGTGGCCCACCCAGGCACCACATGAAGCAAGAGTGACACCTCGTGGGAGCACGAGTAACTACAGCAGTGGTCTCCCAGGGCAGCCCATGCTCTTCCTGGCCAGTCAGGCTGTCCAGACACCCAGGCCTGGGTCCAAACTGGGTTTGGGTTCAGAGAGTCTGGCTTTTCAATTCCTGAAAGATTCTAGAGTGGGAAGCCGTATCAGACTTTTAATTGACACTCCTGGAATTTCCTCCATGATTGAGGGGGTTTGGACCTGGGAGAGCTGGCCAGCAGCTGGTCAACATGCAGCCCCACTCCCCACGAAGGCTGCATGCTCTGTGAAAGTTCCTGAATGTCTTGAACAATCACTCCTCTTTAGAAAGAGCTTTACTTCTCTCTGAGTGAAGATTTTTTTTTGGGGGGGGTACTGACATTTGGTATGTGAGAGAGAGAAAAGTATAATCCTGAAAAAGATACAGATGTAGCATGTCTCTTTCCTAGGAAAACTAATCTGTTTCGGAAGAAACTGGAATTCTACATTATAAATCTTTAATAGTAAATGATCCCTCCGAAGCCACTTAAACAGCAAAAATTCTCAATAATTTCCAAGTGGTGGCAAAAAGATGTACATTACACCTAGATTTTGGCATGTCCACAGAGGGAAAAAGACAATACAAATTTCAATAAAATTTGTGAAGAGAACAGTAAGAATTCTATTCTGGGAAGTTGAAAATAGATGGGCTCTTACAGTTGTTTCCCAGCAAGATCAAATACAGTCTTCCATTCAATTAATAAAGAATGTCCTGGGACCCTTTGCAGCACAGAGAAGTTAGTCATAAAGTCTGAGTTTCTGTGAATGGTTATGCCGGCTTCCTGCATACAGGCTCTTCTGGTACAGGGAATATTTATTTCAAGGTTCCGGTAGATAGGCTCTTACCTATCACAACTTGAGCACAGGAAGATGAGGAGGATGATGAGGAAGAATGTGGCAAAAGCCAACAAACTTCCCCAGAGGATGATCTGCATCTGTCCCCCACCCAGTGCGCTCCCTGCAGGTCCCATTGTGGCAGGAACTGGCACAGCTGCGGGAAGAAGTCAGTCCTTCAAAGGTGGCGACATGGGGATGTCGAGGGCTACCCTCCTGCAGAGAGACCAACATGTTTGGAAAGTGCTTCTTGGGTAAAGTGGCAGCATCTTACAATTAGGTTCCTTTTGGGAGCAAGACCTTTGAGCAAAGTCAGGGAAGTGAGTGCAGAATGCAGAAGACAGTGAGATGTGAAACCTGACTCCGGGCAAGGCCCCTCCACGGCAAGGCCTCTAGTCTCTGGCTTTTCCAGTGTTTAAAGCAATAGATGTCTTATCTTGGAATGTCTGGGGTACAGATTCTTAATGTCTTCAAATAAAGAGTCTAATGACTACATAGCAGATACATACATGTTTATTAAGATTCCTTTTTAAAACCAGAATAATACAAACAACATTTATATAGCTTTTACAGATATGTAACTCATCATCTGTTCCTGTCCTGTCATCTCTTATCTCCCCAGCTGCCCAAACCTACTGTTCTCTGAGAAGGATTAAGGTCAATACACCTAATGAAACCATGCCTTCATATTCACATGCAAACCCAGTTATCTATTCTGAAGATGTGACTTTATTTTTAGGGTTGGTCTTCACTAAGCTGTTGTGAGCACCAAATAGATTAATTTTCAGATGAATGGATGCACTAAAGATACATCCCCTTATGAACAGATAAGTGCTATTCATAAACAACTACAAATTAAAGCTTTACCTAGTACATCTTAGCACCTGGCATGTACCAGGGACTCTGCTAAATGCTTTCCTCATTTAATCACCACTACCACCCTGTGTAGGAAGCACTGTTAATCCCTGTTTCACAGAGAAGGCAGCTAAATCCTAACAGAGAGGTAAATTTCAAGTGTCATAGGAGCTAAGTGGGAGGGTGGGCTGAGCACAGCTGTCTCTGACTCTTAGTGCCTTAAGGAAGTTCTTGCTCACTGCGGGGTGGGAGGTCACAGCCCTAGGACCCAAGGAGCTACTGCCCCTGTTTTACTACAATACTTGGGAATGGAAATGGCCAGATTTCTTTTGCTAAATATTAAGAATCCTAGAGCAGTATATCAAATTAATAATTACCTATCATTGGAGAGGCCTTGTTGAAAGAACAGTTGCTTTGCTCAATCTAGAGCTTTCAACATGAAAAGTACAGCCTTTAACTTAATCTCAAGTGTCATGAATAAAACAAATATTTTTGTCTTATGATAATGACAGTATTTTTCTTGAAAAAGACTGCCAATGTTTACATTTTCATTTGCTTCACCAACAGAGCTGTAACTATATCCAGCTTCACATTTATTTGAATATTCCAAGTTGAAGAATAATAAAAGGTTTGGAAAAAAGAGAAATTTTTATCTCCAGCGTATGCAGAAAGAATTCCGAGACGCAGGTGATAACTGTCCTGAGTCTTTGAATCAACATGAACATCTCTTCTAATAATGCTGTATAATTACATAAAACTCCCTGTGTGATATATATGAGGTCAGACAATTAAGTTCTCAAACTCATCCTAGAAAAAGTGCTACAGACACTTCATTGCTGAATAGCACTACAATTCACTTTCAAAGTGTTCCCCTTGGGAAGCTATGCCCAAACTCCAGTACCTATTCCACCCTTCAAAGCAAATTTGGAACTCTTTTTCTGCAATGACCATCAGAGCTGTCACTGTCATCTTATAGCACACAAAAACACACAATAACAGTAATGAACACCACTCAGCAAGACACTGCCATATGTTGAAATGAACACAACTGTGAGACCCTGATATACCAAGGTTATGAAACCTTGCAGAGTTGTTTGCATAGTGCTGCCAACTTAAGTACATGGTGGCAAGTTTGTGAACTTAATTGCTCAGACCTCATATGATGACAGCTCTGATGATCATTTTGGAAAAAGAATTCCAAAATGCTTTGAAGGGGGTGAATGAGGGACTGGTGTTGATGAACAGCATCCCAAGGGAAGTGCCTCAAAGGTGACTGTAGTGATATTTAGCAATAAGGTATGCAGTACTTTTTCTAGGATGAGTTCATGAACTTATTTACTTGTCAGCATTTGTAGCACCTCTTCTTCCTATGTTTGGTTATATGCTATGCTTGTAAATGCCTCAGGTATACAGTAATAAGCAGTCAAATTACTTTTGTGTCTTTGCTTCTGGAGAGCTATACCTGAATGAAAATAACCATCTCCTATGATTTGTGGATGCAAAAAATAATTTCCTTTAAATTGAGACTAAAATCGGCACCATAGTAGGTTTTTTATATACACTCGAGCAAGCACTTAAATCATGGTGACTGATGAAAAATATGTAAAATACAATTTTATGTAAGGACTCAAAGCATAAAACATTTTAAGAAGCACAGAGAAAAAGTCTGTCTTTCTCTTGAGCAAACATTTGTTCGTTCCTTCCTTCCTTCACTCATTTGTTCACATGGGTTAATCAATGCCTATTATAAAATACCAGGTTCTTAGAAAATAGTTTGTCATGTGAGTTATTCAAGAGCCAGAGACCCAGCCAGCAGGCCTAGCATGGGATCTTCTGCACCTTTCTCCATTTCTGCAGGTTTCTTTTTCTTTCCTTTCTTCTCTCTCTTAACGGGACACCAATAAGAATATAATGAGATACATGGGGTGCCCAGCCTATTAGGACAGTGCAGGGAGAAAGAGGATGAAAGGGGATTATTACAAGCTACTGAATAAAGGATGAAACTCAGAGAAAATGTGTCAAAACTCTCCACTCACTCCCCTTCCATTAGAATTTTCTGAAAAGCCACTGAAAGCCTTTTTCCAAAGTTCTCACTGTGGACAAAAGTCTCACAATGAACAGAATGATCACCATCTGGATCCTGTGGGGGCACATTTCTGATTCACGTACACTGAAGTCACTTGGATAAGGGCTCCTACCTCTCAAATCCTTTAAGTGCTAACTCTGCAGGAGGACTGTGGTGACACCAGTTGCAGTGGTGGTGGGCAGTGCTGGCAGGTCAACTGGCTGCAGAAGCGGCTACTACTGAGTAGATCACCTTTGGGGGGCTGGTGGTGTGTGTGGAAACCTGCACACACATCATGACTTCTGATGCTCACAGCAGGCCCCTGGCCGGGATTATTCCAGTTTTAGAGATGCTCTGAGGCCTGCTACTCTTCTCTCCTGGTCTCCTCTTTTTATTCTAAACTTCTATTTCCACAATTCTGCCACCCATTCCTTCTCTGGCTATCTTCTTACATTTTGGAAGCCCATCTGCAATTGAGCTGAGACTGCGTCCCCCTCACCACCTCCTGGCCACATGTGTATAGACCATCCCTCCCCTACGCGTGCTGATTCACATGAATGACTTTGTGCTCTATCCTCTTGGAAGGCCTTAACATAAAGGCCTCCAATGGATGGCCCAGGGCTATCCTGCCAAGGCTGGATCTTCATGCATTGGTTTTATTGACCTTGAAATACAACAGTTAGGGGTCCCCATTTTGTTTGAGTAGGGAGTGTGGTACCACTGTCTTGCCCTGTGGTGGGAAGTTTTTCTCAGGATTAGTGATGGGGGGAAAGTATAAAAGGAGTTGAGGCAAAATGTCTAGGAATAAAAAGGTGCCCTGAAAAAAATGGCCTGATGCAATCATGGCATTTTCCAGAACATACACTGTCCCAACCAGGCTCCCTGTGGAAAATGTCACCCAAGGCTACCCCGTCCTTTGACACTGTTACTGGCTCATGAGGACCACTTCATTTTTTGCTAATTCCTATATCAATTAAGATACACTCTCACTATTTGGAATCATCTATACAAGCAGAAATACCTGAACATTTTGGGAGAGCATCTCTCGTATTTTTTTGGTGGAGATAAAATTTAAGCATATTTCCTTCAATCCTGTTCTTGCCTGATTCAATAAACTTGCATTTGACTCCAGGACTTTATTTCCTTAGAATTAAAAAAAATTCTGTTGTCAGGACATATGTGTAAATATTCTTTGAGTTATTCAACACAGGGCAGAGAACTCCTGGGCTCAAGCGATCCTTCTGCTTCAGCCTCCAGAGTGGCTGCAATTCTAAGCATGCACCATCGTGGCTGCCAATTTTTCTTATTTTTGTAGAGATCGGGGTCTTGCTATGCGCCCACACTGGTTTCAAGCCTAATGCAATTATTCAACCTTGGACTCCTAAAGGGCTAGGAATATAGGAGTGACCTACCACGTCCAGACCATTTATTTTTATTGTATCTCAGTGAATAATTATGGCACTTGAATGCCCCACTAACATGAGTTGCAGAAGATGGTAATACTAATGTAACCACAGATTTACCTTCATAGTTGTGTATCAACTTTTTTCCTTTAGAATAAACTTCATTATTGTTGCTTTGATGTGAAATTACAGCTGTAGAATGTAACATATCATGATAGTGCTGTAAAAGAGGCAGTGGTACTCCCTACCACCACCACCCCAATTCTGTATTAGAACCTATTTAAGTTGACCACCTAAGGGATGGTAATAAACTAATCAACATGGAGGAGGTCAACACGAGGAATTAGGCCTACTGTACCGATACGTACAGGTGGCACATCTGGTCCATGAAAATTAGGTTAACTAAGGCGGTTGTCAGCACAGGGAGGTGGTCAACTATGGAGGTCTATTGTAATTTCGGACTACTGTGGGAAACTGTCATTTGGCCCTCAAAAGGGCCAGTGCTTGAGGTTCTAGGCTTTCTGTAGGGGATCCTTTTAGAAGTTGGGCCAGTTAATTACTTTGAATTAAACTCTCTGTAACTGCTTATCATCCTTTTATAGTCATTCATTCATTATTTTTGGGGGGTGTTTATTCATAATTGCCAAGACCTGGAAGCGAACAAGTTGTCATTCAATAGGTGAGTGGATAAGTAAACTGGTACATCCAGGCAAGGGCGTATTTTAATGAACAAGTGATTCAATCAGAAAAACCTGCCTTTTACTTGAGCAGCAGGTGCCACTTTTAACCACAAGATGGCAGCATCATTCTTTTCTCGGCCCTGATCAGCCGACTCCTTGGGGGGAGATGCTCAATTATTCTTGTCGCTTATACCTCAGGCTTGGCATTTTAATTATCTTCATTAGCCTGGACTATCAGTCACCAAGATCATTCCAATCTTTTCCAATTCCAAGAAAATAAAACCCAGATTAAATGAATGCAAAGTGTAGATAAAATGGTAGCTATTTATTTCTTTGGCCAAACACTTTCAACAGGTAGGTGCTCTGATGATAGCAAATTCTTTAAATAGTAATTTGGTGGAGTTGGGATGACCAGTGAGATCAGCTACAGGAACAGATACTTTATAGTTGCTGAGAAGCAGGCTCAGGTCTACAATTACAGTCACGGCTATTTTACAGTTGCCGTGGCCAACTTGTTATTAGGCGTGACAGAAACCACCTCCACTCGCGACCCTTCCCTGTGGGTGGAATAAGGAAGCAAAGGGCCAGAGCCACATGGGCACTCCTCCTGTCTCACCACTGTCAGGTGTGGGAGCCACCTGGTAAAAATGACACTTCTGGGCTACAAATTTAACAATGACCGAGGGGGTAAATTTCTCAGCTGGGTTCTCTCATTTGGTGAAACTCATAGATGCACAGGCTAAGGCTAAAGAAAACTCTTCACAGAGTTCAGAGTCCCCAAAGGGAGCTTTAAGCTAAAGCATTTACATTCAGTAGACTTCTCTTGAGATCACAGAATTCTGATAAAGACAAGCCTGCTACTCTGAACTTTGTATGAGAGAGTGTCTGGTGTAAACATGGGAGTTGCCTACACAAATGTTTACTGTTCCATCCTGCTATGGAGCAAAAGTTTTCACCTACGTAAAATTGTTATCAAGATTTCTTAACTTCACTCCTTCACTGAGGCCGGGAGAGCACTTCCAAAGCGCAGGGTGGTGAAGGGCTCTAAGGTAAGACTTTCTTGTTTATGGTTCCTGGATTATAATATAATGTCCCTATAGAGCAGTATCTTGATGCTTCTTTCCATAGCAGCTTAACAGTGAACATAATGGAAAGAAAGTAGAAAGCCTTAACATCACCAGACCTGACTGACTCTGTTACCAAGATTTACCACTAATGGGAAAAAGAGCCAGACTCAAATTCTGACAGCAAGTTATAAATCCCGACGGCCGTCTGTCAGCCTAACCTGATTACTTCTGTACATACCAAGCCTATTGATTCGCACAAGGAACAGGAAAGCTGACCCCTTTGGGGGAGGGGTGCATGTGGCTGTCACGTATCTTCAAGAATACATTAAACTTACCTCATAGAAATAATATAGTTTATTGTTTATAAAAGCCCTGCTATTTTATTTTTGCCTTCAGACAAGTGAAAAGGCAAGTGAATGTGATGGGCAAGGAATGACTTCCGAGGTTGCTTTTCCTCATATCTGGACTTGGAAACCAATTCCCAAAGCTTATTTTGTAGTTTTTGGCTGGGGCTGGGTTTGAACCCATGACCTCCAGTATATTGGGCTGGCGCCCTACTCCTTGAGCCACAGGTGCCGCCCCCAAGGTTTATTTTAATAATGGAGAGAGAGAGAACGTGAGCAAAAAACCCACGGTCTTTCTAGATGTATGTATCACGTGCATGCTAACGGACCTCTGAGACATGCTAAAATATTTAGATTAATTTGGAATGTTCTACACTAGCGGGTGAGGACACAGGTAAAGGGGCTTCCTTTTGCATAAGAAGTCTTTATAGAATGTTTCACAAAGTGTGCAGCTTGGGCTTTGGTTTCTATCACTTCCTGCCTTGGATGTTTGCTCATCTGATCTAATTTAAAAGTTCCCCCAGGGTAGGGATGTATCCACCTCACTTCCCATCATCTTCCCAGCAGCTACACGATCTGGAAACTGAGAGCCAAACATGACATTTTAATTGATTCATGTTTCTACAGGAAGAATGGTGAGTAGATTCCCAAGCGAACTCTCAAAATGCAAGTTTTAATTCATAATTTATATGGTAAAGGAGAGGAGAGTAAGAGAGATGAGCACATTAAGCAAACAATTCAGAAATAAGCCAAGTATGTTTTAGGTCAAAAGCTTCATCCTGGAATGAACACAGCCACCTGGCCTCTCTGTACTTTCACCAAGGCAGCTGAACATCTTGGGAGAAAAGTCACAACGCTGGCAATATTGATGTCGCTGTATGTGAATCAACACCCTTTGCAGGTCTCTGGACTCTGGTAAGGTCACTGTGTCCCCAGGCTCTGACTCATTCTCAGCAATGACAATTTCATACCGTCTCCAGCGCCTAGTACCCTGACATAAGCCATTCTCTTCCCTTTGCTACAAGGGGGTCACACCTTAGATTTATCAAAGGAAAGAGTAGCCTTAAATATTCCTGGTTGTCCTTCAAATGTGTTTTACCTTATGAAAGCCTAAAGTCCTTTACGTCTTAGCTTAATGTCACTTCCTTGGAGCAGCTTTCCTGCTGAACAAACCCTTTTACCTCTCAAGTATAATTAAGGCTCATCTTTTACAAGCATTTTCCTTCCTAGAATTACTTCAAATTAAAGTTATGAAGTGATCTGAGTGTCTCTTCATCTGAGTTGCCCCAAACCCTAAGAGAGAGGAATCAGACCTACCTGTTCACAGCTGTAGCCCTGGGGTGCAGCACACAGTAGGAGCTTAATATTTGTCAAATAAATGGCTAAGAGGAGGAAGAGCCTCCAAGAGCAGGTACATATTGACCAGGCTTTCAAAGATGGCAAGGATCTGAAGGAGAATCTTCAGTATCTTCTTAAATGATGCTGAAATTTAATGGCAACATAAGGCAGAAAGATGCTGGCCTAATCACCTGGCCAGGGGCCCTTCCCGCACATAATCAATCATCTCTGGCTTTGCCCACGTTCCCTCCAGGGTCCTGAAGAGGCTGGCTATGTATCAGTGTAGACTCATAGGCTGGAAATGAAAAACACAGAGAAAACCAGATGAGTATACACTCAGTGCCGGGGATGGGTTTTTTTTGAGACAAATTCTCACTTTGTCACCCCCAGTAGAGTGATGTGGCATCATAGCTCACAGCAACCTCAAACTCTTGGGCTGAAATGATTCTCTTGCCTCAGCCTCCCAAGTAGCTGGGACTACAGGGGCCTACCATGCCTGGCTATTTTTTAGAGATGGGGTCTCACTGTTGCTCAGGCTGGTCTCCAACTCCTAAGCTCAGGCAATCCACTCACCTCGGCCTCCCAGAGTGCTGGGATTACAGGTGTGAGCCACCATGCCTGACTGAGCCACTTTTTAATATATCATTTTATTTCATCCTTATGCCCTTTGATGTGGGTGGTATGGAATTGATTTTATGGATGAAGAAACCGAAGGTCAAAGTTAAACACCTTCTCTAGAGCCAGCCAGCTCCATGTGTCCAGACACAGTGTCTGCAGAGCTTTCCGCCCTTCCCCACAGGTGCTCTCACCCCTGGTATGTTCACAGAGCCCAAGTATCTGTCCCACCTGGAGCAGCAGCAGACAGGTGAGGACAGGAAGCCATGCCCATCATCCCGGCCATCTTAATTTCACTCTATCAGGACTTGTTTTGGCACCAGAGAGAAGAATGTTCACTCCCTTCTGGTTTGCACACTTACTCCCAGCCATGCATTAATCATGGGCCTTCCTCCCGAGGGATCTGGAAGGCTTCACAGACCTCATCCCACCAGCTCTGCTGTGATGGATGTGGTGTTTACACGCAGGCCAGTTGACTGAGACCAGCATTATTTACAGGCACTCCGGTAAGCACTGCTTTGCCGGTGGTGATTCAACCACTTTTTTTCCTTAATAAAAGACTTAACCTGAGGCGGCACCTGTGGCTCAAGGAGTAGGGCACTGGCCCCAAACCCTGCCCCAGGCAAAAACTGCAAAAAAAAAAAAAAAAAGCCTTAACCAAAAATATACTTAGGTTTTTTTGCTGAGAGGTTCAGAAATGTACTGTTTGACATAAATGCCTCATAATATAATCCCCTACTCACGGGTCATGATTTTGAAAAGATTAGATTCCTTTTAACACTTGCTTAGGCTAATTACAAATGTTCCCCTCTCTGTCACCTAACCCATGACTTCACGGACTACACGTTGAAAGATGCTTATTTTGGGAAAAGTAAACGCTCAAGATTGAAGAAATAGACTTTCTGAGGAGATGACAATTTAAGCCTATCAGAGGAAGACAGCAGAGGTGTTTGTGACATCAGCTCCCTGTGAGCTGGAGACAGACGAGGCTGTGTGTCGTCTCCATCACACTGACAGAGGGGCTTCCCTCGGGAGGCCGCTGACTTAACAGTGCTCTACCAGGCACTGACCAAATACCCAGTGCTTCCAACATCATGGTGAGGTTTTAAATACATCAATTCTTTATATCATAGAATTCCCAGACAAAGTATTTTTTGACTCTAAAAAGTAGAACCCAAATAATCAAAACACATCCCGGCAAGTTACCTATTGGTGTTACTAGGAACAGGGCTGGGGACACGTCTCAAACATGACTAGCTTGATTAAGTTATATTAGAACTTGTATCTGGTAATGTACAATCTCAGGGCTTATCCTCAGAGTTCTCTGCCAGGAGAGGTCAGAGAAGGCAGATAACTCCAGGCTTATGACTGACCTTGAAGAAAAGGACACGGTCATCATTTTTGTAGAGTGAAGGTTCCCCAAGGGTGGTCCCAATTGACACCACCTGCAAACTTGTGGAAAATGCAGAATTCTGCGCCATCTCCCACACTTTCTTATGACTCAGAAACCTGGGGGTGGGCCCAGCAATCTGTTTTAACAAGCCCTCCAGGTGTTGTGATGTGTCCTAAAGTGTGAGAAGACTGTTCTAGAACCATGCTTCTCAAACTTCAATGTTTTAAGACTTTTGGGGGTTTTGTTAAGCTGTAGATCCGGATTCAGGTGGTCTGGGACTCAGGATTCTGCATTGCTAGCTGGTGCCCAGGCTCTGTCCATGCTGTGGGCATGTGAGCTTCATCGGAAACAGTGCTAGTGAGGACACTTGTCCTCCTTCCAGCTGCGGTCGAAGGGTCACACACCCAGACAGATCATCACTACGCTGGAAACTGGTGTCTGTCCTTCTCAAAGTTTATGTGACAATAAGCTCAGAGCATCTGTATACTAGGAGTCGTCTTGATACCCCTGCAGAAATGCAAGCTGGCTGTTTGCCCTCCTGAGTCTAATAAAATGCAGTGAGTAGATATATGCCTGTCATGTGCAAATACAGAGCAGGTCCTCCTCTGTTCTCTTTCCCCAAATTGCTGTGTGGCCTGAAACAAGTCCAAAACAAACACAAATACAAACAGACAAACCAACCCTGAAAAACTCCCTGAACCTCAGCTAAATCTCGGAGGATAGGCTGGGTTCCAAGGACCAGGTACCTACATAGAGCCCACCCCTACTGTTCTGAATGGAGGAAAACTGATTTCATGTAAAGTTTAAAAAAGAAACAATTCATGGAAGAAGTGGTGCATGCACTTAAAATCATACCATGGCAGCTTTCTCTTCTGAAAAATGCAGCTGTTTCTGAAGTTTCTAGCACTCGGCATCTCTCATTTTATAAGAGCAGACCATGATCCCCGAAGTCTCAGAAAAAAATGCAGGACTCTCCACACAAAGGCAAATGTTGCTCCAGCAAGAACCTTAAAATTCTCAATGTGATCAACAGTTTCAACTCCCCAGAAAGCATTTTTTGTAATTCCTGGGCAAACCTGATGAGGCTGCACCAGTTAAAAGGATGTCAGGAAGAGAAATCACGGGTGGCCTTCTCAGTCAGTGTGCAGCGCCAGGAATCAATCCCGACAGCCCTTCCAAAACATTAATTGCACTCTGGCAACAGACACTGGCTGTAGGGCTGACTTTAGAGTCTCTTTATTTTTTCATTAACATGTAGTTGGCATATTTGCACATTTACAATTCAGATTTATAATAGCCTTTCAACAAAATGCAAGGACAAAACCCAAATATGCAGATGGTGCATGTACAGGTAATGAAGAAAGAAAACACTTCTCCTGGGAAGCTTCTGAAGCTTTTTAAAGGCATATGCCCAAATTTTGGAAAATCTTGCACAGACAGCAAGTTTGAAAAGGATCCATCTAATTTATAATCTCAGTACCTGATAAGTCTGAGGAGGTTCCAAATGTGATAAGACATTCTGGAGATCTCTTTCTATTATGAAAGACAATCTGCTCCTTGGAGCTAGTTTCACTAATTTATTGACTAATACCTCTGATGAGATTTTTTGACTCTTTGATACCCTGTTATTTATTAAACATATAATTGCTAAATTCCTACTATTTGCCCAGCATTATTTCATCTTTGGATCACGGCATGAATATACTATATATTGTAATTAAATTTTGCAAGAGGTAAAAAAAGTTTAGAAGTTAAGTTCCTAATACAGACCACAAATGACAAACAATTTATTCTTGAACTCCAAGCTTGTGAAATCAGAAAGGAAAAAAAAAAACCCCACAAGTCCTTTCACTTCTACCACACTGCATCAGAAACATTTAGTCAGAATAATTGCAGCTTGATTCTGTTTGGCTTGGCGGCAGAGGCTCCATGGAATTGATGCAGCTGCAGTGCCCTTGGACTGATGTTGTTTCAAGCTGAGAACTGTCCCCAATGTGTCTGGTGGATTCCAAAGACAGCCTTTGCGTGTTCACAGGGTGGAAAGGACCACCTCCCACGCGTGCATTTGACCACAGCCAGGGCCAGCTGGATCTCGGAGGACAGGCTGGGTTCCAAGGACCAGGTACCTACATAGAGCCCACCCCTACTGTTCTGAATGGAGGAAAACTGATTTCACGTAAAGCTTAAAAAAGAAAATATTCATAGAAGAAGTGGTGCATGCACTTAAAATCACACCACGGCATAAATTACTGGCAACAGACCAAGTCACGTGGTGAGGAAAAGGGAGGGGAAGGAGGAGGCTGATGACAGACAGGACGTGGGGAAAGGGCTTGGGGGGCTTTCTAAGTAATTTTTTTCTGCTTGACCACTTTGCCTGGGGCTGGCTTAATTCATGGGGAACTCTGTGGAGGTGACATATATATGTGTTTGCATGTACTTGTCTATGTCCTCCCATACAAAGGATTTTCCTGCCCTCTTTACACAGTAGAGGGAAGATAGAGCTCCGAGGAGAGATAGGTATAACAGAATAGTAACCCTACGGAGACCCTGTGCTTACACAGTCCAACAAGACTGAATATGGAACTCAATCAGCATCAATCATGTTCTTTGAAGAGGTCCTTGTTCATTTCAAAGGCTGCTAATACCTTGGAGAGTCAAAAAGACTTTGGACTAGATAGAAAGGCAATACAACCTAAGCTGGGGGAAGGTCTCAAGTAGAGACGTGTAGGACAGAAGAGTATCTCACTTCTCAGCAACAGAGTATGCTTAGTTAACTTTAGTCCATGAATTCTTGTGGCCCTACCCACTAACCAGCGTTGATGTAGATTAGAGCGCGTGGCCCACAGGCCCCTTCATTGCCACCTGCCCCTCCACTTTCAGTCTCGGGAGTTTCACTCACTTTCCTTCCCAGGAAAAGATGCCTTCTAGAATCCCTCACTTCTTCACAGTTCCCTAGTCCTGCTTCATAACACCTGGGGCATTTGTTAAAGCGCTGAGGCCCAGGCCGGTCCCTCAGATATTTGGATATAATAGATTTGGAGAGGGGCCTAAGAATCTGTATTTTTAACATGTATCCTAAGTGATTTCAAAGGAGGCCATTCTGAGTCCTGCACTGCCCTTGAATCTGTTTTCCACTCTTCCTTCCCCACATGAGCATGGAAGTGCCATTACCTCCCTTGTCCCTTTCCACCCCACCAGTTCTGTGAACATGCCTCACTGTGCCCTTGGTTCATCCTGTGAAAAGAAAAGATTTCTTTTTTTTTTTTTTGAGACAGAGCCTCAAGCTGTCACCCTGGATAGAGTGCTGTGGCATCACAGCTCACAGGAACCTCCAATGCCTGGGCTCAAATGAGTCTCTTGCCTCTGCCTCCCAGTAGCTGGGACTACAGGTGCCCGCCACAACACCCGGCCATTTTTTGGTTGCAGCCACCATTGTTGTTTGGCGGGCCCAGACTGGATTCGAACCCGCCAGCTCAGGTGTATGTGGCTGGCGCCTTAGCCCGTTGAGCCACAGGCGCGGAGCCAAAAAGAAAAGATTTCATGCCACATCGAGTCCCCATAGGGAGAGGTAGTGAGATTGGGAGGTCCACAGAGAGAAAACTGCAGGCGACTCTTCTCCTTACAAAGCCATGTAGCTAATGCGATTATAAGACCTTATAAATGGAAATAAAGGCAATCCTGAACATTTTCATAGCTAATGGAAAAAAACACATCTTCCTCAAGATTTTCTGCTTTATTTGTACATCATGAACAAAATGAAGGTTATGAGCTAAGGCTGTGTTTATAAAAAGTCTTAGAGGATAATGTATGGAGTTTTACATTTTGAATGTCATAGTGGTTTCCAAGTTGAAGAGTCTTATATGGAACTTACATTATTGAGAACTTTTTTTGAGAGACCTTATGATATGGATTCATCAAACTAACATTTTAATAGCAGCCTTTCCCCTGGCTGGGTTCAAAGCTCTTTGTATGTAAGGTGGTCAATATGGTCACCCCAATTTCCATTTTCTCTGGAAAGCAGAAAGCAGGAAAGTCTTCAGATTGCACAATGACAGCAAATATCGGGGTACTGCTTTGATGCCTCCAGACCCCTCACTTGTTTGTGCTATATTTTCCTTCCTTTTCTGGAAGGGGCATTTTAAAATACCTTAAATGGAAAGCTGGAAAGCAGCAAAGCCTCAAGCTTTTCAGATTGGGAAAGGCTTATCTTAAAGATGTGTTGTGATAAAGGAAAAAAGTGCCAGCCACATCTTCCAAGAGAGTTGAAATTAATGTTGCTAATTTAATAATAAAGGAAACATGAATATTTATGGCAGGCAAGGTTCTGTTAAGAACTTAAAACATAAAACACAGAAATTCAAAGAAATTTTGCAAATGGATTCAGAAATTTGACTTCACTCTTCCCTGCCACTGAGACTTTTAGTAGGTAAGGTTGTCCTAAAAGCATATGTGAGTGGCACCTCCTAGAGGTGGGAGGTCTACATGCATCTCCAGGGCAACAGCTCTGCTAATGCCCCCTGAGGGGAATGCAAACAGTGGGGTCTGAACCTGGAAGGGTCACTGTGCATTTCTCAGGACTCTGTTGCAGGAAAATGTCAAGACAAACACTGTATACTTAGAAAATAGGAGAAGAAGTCTTTTCAGGACAAAAGGAAAACTTATCTAGGAAAACCAAGGTAGTCATGGATATCTAGCAATTACTATTGGGAAAAGACATTCCTATTTTTATTAACTGGATTAAATAATCTAAGCTATGTGGCTTCATTCCAGCTCTGTTTTAAAGCAATTACTTGCGATGGTTATGTGACTTCTCAACACCAATTGTAAAATAATACATTACTACACCTTAAATGAGGATAACTCAGTGCTATTCACATTACATTTCTTAGGCCTTTAATTCTTAGTAAGTTAGAACATTATACTATATATTGGAAGCAAGCAGATTTTAGGGACAACTGGTCTACTAGTAGTCACTGGTACGCTCTGCTTCACCTTATCCAGAACAAGATTAAGAACAATGTAAGACATTCTGCAACATTCTACCATAAGTCTTTGGTCCCTTAGCCAGGATAGATCTAAGACACCACGGTGTTTGATTTCAGTATAATTCCCAAGCTATTAATACTCTTCCAAAGACTGTATCATAATAGTACCACTGTAAGAATGAAAAAGGGCAGGGATAGCCTGACAGATCAAATTATAATCTTTCCTGTTTTCTAATAAAGTGGTGTTCTAAGCCCCTAATTTATTACTTGGTATGGCTTTCAGACAAAATGAAGGATAGCCTCATACCACTGGTAACTGGAATACAGACAGTTCCCAAGTCACAAACCTCCTCTGACTTTTGTACAGCTCCCACTTTTGAATGGAGGCGATTATGGGTAGTAGGTAAATGTACTTACGAATGGAGGTCATTACTGCTAACAACCTCCTGTACTGTGGCTGCCATATTGAGTCATGGGCTGTGGGTTACATTAGGTAGCAGCTGAACTTACTAATATCATATAAAAGCAGATTTTATAAAATATTAATATAAGAATGTCATGATTTATCTGCATTTTTTCTTAAAAGTATTAACGATACTGTTCTATTGTAGACATATAAAAAAGCTTCATATGTCTGTTGGACTCAGATTTTAGTGCTTGGAAGAAGGTTTTATGTCTTGATGAATTAGTTTGCCTTTTTTATAAAAATTAAACTGTATAGACAAAAATCATATTCCTTTTATTCTTTTCCCCTCACATGGCTGGCTGGAAGCTCAAAGCTGTAATTATCCTCAATTATAGCAATTACCTTCGTGTAGAGTGTAGCTCTTTGTTTCATCTCTCTACACCAACTCCAATTACAAGTTTTTTATTTCCCATGTTTTGAAAATCTTACATGTGTCTTTGTTATAATAACTTCAGTATTTTTTAGAGGCAGATCCTAATTTCTAAATAATGGATACATGAAACTACAAATTTAGTTACCATTGACTATTACTTTATAGATTTAAAAAGTTCTCAATGTCTACATTACAATTTGGAGGGAAGAAAAATTTTCAAATCTGTGAAGAATAAAAGGAAAAAGGAAGGAAGGAGAAGAAAACTTTCCCACCAAATCCACCTTTGAAACCATAAGTTATAATCTCTAAGGAAATAATGAAGGAGGTCTCCAGATAATAAGATACGAGATGCCAAGACCAATGTGATTAAAATCAAACCAACTTTATCCTAAAGAAGATCATAGGGAATTATTAAATTCCTTTGAATTAGATTAGTGGTTTTCAACCCTGACTATATATATTAGAATCAGTTGGGGAACTTTTAAAATATACTAATGCCCATAACTAACCCCCAAAGTTGGCTCAATTGATCAGGGATGAGGCCTGGACACAGGTATTTGTAAACGTGTCTTCAGATGCGTATATTCAACCACATTTGAATATACGGTCAGGGTTGAGAATCACTGAGATGGGCCATTTGTGCATATGTCTAAACACTTAACTAGAAAATGCTATTTTACCTTATTTCTTTTGTAGTATTTGAAGAGGGCATAACCAGGACGTGACAATATAAAATAGACACAGCTCATTGTTTCTCTTCCCCTGTGAGTCTACACTAGGAGTCACATAAACCAAACTTTTGCAGATGTATATCCTTAGGTCAAAACAGAGCAAGCAATGACTTTATTCCAGAAGGTGGTAACTCACATGACATAAACACTCTGATTCAGAAGATACGATTTTGAACCATGTTCTTTGATTATTTGCTGAATTATTTCTATGCACTTTTCTCTGCATCCCTCAAAATTCTAAAAGTTATACAGCTGTTATAATTTATTAGAGAAATTAACATAGCATTATTTAAAAATATTTTCAAATATAAACAATGTAACAAGAAATACATAAAATCTTCTGACCCATCA
The DNA here is from genome assembly GCA_963574655.1 of Perodicticus potto. NCBI lineage: Eukaryota > Metazoa > Chordata > Mammalia > Primates > Lorisidae > Perodicticus > Perodicticus potto. The sequence continues at coordinate 7,867 of CAUYRH010114652.1, read as the reverse complement.
TTGGGTTGAGGCTCATGTACTTCTATGTTTGAGCAATATGTCTAAGCTGACCTAAAATACATTTGTTATCTATCCCCTTGCAAAATGATCCATAATTTTTAGAGGTAAAAAGTGTATTAGAAATCAATATGTTACGAATGATAACTTTTCTATGTTAGCTTTTCTATTGATCGTCACTGCTTAAATGGACACTGTATGCTTTGTTCAGGTCAGTTAGACAAATATTCACTGACTATTGTCATGGGCCAGGTGGGTCCAACTGCTCTATAGCCTCAGCTGGTTCTCTCTGGCCATGACCTTCCATGGCCTTTTTCTTTCTAGCCCTTAACCATATCGAAGTTCTTTTCCCCTGGAACTTTTATACTGGCTGTTTGTTTCCTGGAATGATCATCCTTCACATCATCATTCAGCTTGTTCCTCCTCCTTTGTTCACTCCTGCTCACAAATCGTGTTCTTAGAGAATCCTTCTCTGACCAACTCTTCTAGTGCTCGCTGTCCAACCCCTGATTAATGTAGCCTTCTTCCATTATCGTAACCCTTATTTTAAAGCATCGTGTTGACTGATCTTTGGGTTTACTGTTGCTCACATGCTCTCTAGAATATACTCTTCCTGAGTGCAGACTCCCTGATTATCTTTGCAGCTATAACTCCAACACCTACAACAGTCACAGGTACTTTAGTAAATACTGGTAGAGTGGATGAAGGTATTGCTTTTCAGTCTTACAAGAAGAGTATTGAATACAGTCCTGTATTCTTTAAGGTTGAAACTATTGATGGTTAACAGCAAATTAATGAGTGTATATAGCTGCAATTTCATTGTAATATGCACATGTGGGAACTTTAATTAGATTCACAGTGCTGGCTACTTTTGCAGAGAAGGCATTTTTGCATCCTGTGCCTTGCTAACCTTTGGCTAGCTCTAAGCTTCTGCCAGGGAGAGCTTCTCCATTTGAAATCTTGCAATCTTGGCTGTTCCTTTTAATTTCCAGCAGAAAGCAGCTAGATGTTAATGTCCAAAACTGTACTTCCATTGTTCTGGTGAAGTTCCTTTAGACAACTTTACTGAGAGCAACACCATGTTTATTTGTCTACGGTCTTCAGTCTACCCTTGTAAGGTTTTTAAGTCTCTTGTTATCATTCTGTTCCCACATATATTTGGCTTGAGACAGGAACTACTGCAGAAAGCATCCATTCAATGTCAGCGGACTCATTATAGCTGTGGCTTGCTGTCAGTAATTTAATCCTTTCATTATTTCCACATGATACTAAGAGTGCTGGCCAGGAAGTCAGCTGCCATATCTTCAGGACAAATCCCATTGACATATGGAATAGACAGTTGGGCACTACCACTATTTTGAAGCACTTCTGTTTGGTCTAGACTAGCTTTTTAAGCCATATTGATAACACACTGCCAGCCTTCTAAACATGTGCCTATGATTGCATGTCAGCTCTATTCAGTATCTTCTGTATTTAGTTTTCCATTCAGCATAGAAAAGTATATTTGATACCACTATCAACATCAGCTACATTTGTATCTTGTGAAACATGCATAGTTCAGTGCCCTTGCCCAGAATAGGCACCCAATAAATATTAATTTCTCCTGCTGCTTCCTTTGCTGCTTTAACAAAATCTTATTTTATTCTGAAATAAACTTAAAGAAGAATCTACATCTTACTGTATTCAGAGCAGCTGATTCTGCTCTTAAGTTTTATATCTTATGACCTGAATTTAACGTGGCTCTAATTGATGAAGGGAAATAATCAGATACGAGCTGATTATTGAAAACTTCATACACATTAAGTTTTTAAAAGCAGCAGGTTCTTCTGAATGCAGTACTGAATATTAACACGAAAGGAGGCACAACTAGACACTGTACTGTGTGATGCAATAGGAGGTGCTGGGCACTAGCAATGAAACCCAGCTACAGCACGAACCTGCATTGACCAAGCCTCGAGATCTACATGTCAGACCTAATTCAGCTACAGCGTGAACCTGAATTGACCAAACCTCTAGATCTACCTGTCAGACCTTTCTTCTATTATTATTATTTTTTTTACTTCTGTTACTTAAATATCAAAGACTTTGCCTACCCATGTCAGGCAATTCACATCCACAAGATTGTGAAGTTTATGCATACATTTCTAGAGATTTCCATCTGTGTAAAAATATCAGACTACATTTTAGATGTGTACCTTGTATAACTGTCTATAATGATTAACATCTAAATGTCAGTTAAAAAGACAGAGGTATGGGCAAGATGACAAACCATGGTAATCACACATTTGAGAAGACACCCAGAGTTTGGCTCCTCTTCCTGGCTGTGAAAAAATTTGGTTCTTTGAGGCTCAGTCTAGAACCCTTTTCCTTATTTTGTTCCTTGTATCTTTCTGGGCATGTGATCCACAAATGTGGCATTAATTCCCATCCCACCAGGGTTGATTCCCAAATTTGTACCTCTGGCCTAAGCCTCTAATCTGAGCTGCAGGTCCCATATCCAGCTGGCACACCTGGTGTCTCCACCTGGGTGTCCTCCAGGCCCTCCACCTTGGTGTGCCCAAGGCTAGAAATCCCATCTTTCCCTGCCCAGGGGTCAGAACCCAGGGCTTACTTGTTCTGTAAGTGGTACCACCTTCAGCTAGCTGCACAAGGTAGAATCCCACTTTCTACTACTTACTTTTCTCTCTCAATCTCCCCCACATCTAATTCAATAGCAAGACCTCGAATCCATCTCTTCTACTAGTCCTTATCTCTGTATTCCCAGGGCCGGCTACCCAGTACCAGTGTCTCCCATCTTAGCCACTGTAAGAGCCCATTGGTCTCACTGTATCCACTGCTGCCCTCCACTCCATTCTCCAGACCACAGTCAGAGGAATCTTTCCAAAAAGAATTTTTTTTTTTTTGTAGAGATAGAGTCTCACTTTATCGCCCTTGGTAGAGTGCTGTGGCATCACACAGCTCAAAGTAACCTCCAGCTCTTGGGCTTAGGAGATTCTCTTGCCTCAGCCTCCCAAGTAGCTGGGACTACATGCGCCCACTACAACGCCCAGCTTTTTTTTTTTTTTTTTGTAGTTCAGCAGGGGCTGGGTTTGAACCTGCCACCTTCGGTATATGGGACCGGCGCCACAGATGCCATCCTCAAAAAGAAATTTTGATAATACCGAACCTCCTACTTCAAACCCTTTCATGGATTCCCACTGACCAAGGGATAAAGAAGTCTGCAAGTCTGGCCCTTGCCTGCCTTCCTGCTCATCTCATTCCCCTCCTTCACTGTCCACATCCTGGCTACTTTCTCCTTTGCTGGAACTTCTTCCTTCAGCCTTGTCCCAACCTTTCCCTAATTCAGTGCCTCCCTCCATCAGATATGGAGAAGTCTTTTCATGTGCAAGGTCATTGCCCATTGCTGTAGGAGTTTTTCAGAGTGCCTTCTTTCCTTATGTCCATTCACTTGTGTGATACATTTGATGTACACCTGTCATGCCTACTGGACTGTGTGGAAACTCTACTCTGAACTCAAACCTGAAATAGCAGTCACTGGGGCATGGTGTCCTCTCACCTGGTGCTCGGCAGTCTCTCTTCCTGTTGGGCAAAGTGAATCTGGCTGGATCTGGAGACTCTTGTTTGGATTTGTTTTTTTTGTTTTGGTTTGCACAGTTGTAAAGCATGAGGGAAGATTTTAAAACAGGGCACATTTGCATTATTTATTTCTCCAAAAGCCCAGAATTATAAATTATCACACTATTTTTTTCTGATGGTTCTTTAATGTCATTTAATTGTTTTTTGAACTTTCAAGCTCAAAGTTTCACAGAACCATAGGAAGCACAACGTATTTTCTGAAATAAAATGGGTTTATAGGGAGGAGGCAAGATGGCGACTGGAGTCAGCTTTCCTCAGAGGCTCTCGTCTAGAAGGAGAGTTAAAGGAGAGAAGTTTAGCAAGAAAGCTCATGGTTTGGAGCTGAGCTAAGAGAGAAGGTTGAAGAACACACATCAACCCTGCTGAGGTGAGCTGTGACACCAAGGATACAAACAAAAGGTACAAAATCCATCACCAACTGGACGGGAGTCCCCTCTCCCACTAGAACGGCTCACAGTATACTTTCTACAAACAAGTGAACAGAGTTCAAACATCTTCCCATTTTATCCCACAGGAGAGACCCTCTAAAAAACGGACCTCCTTCCCTGACTAGAGTGACATGGCACTCTCCTGCCAGGCATAAAACTGTATAAAACTGTATATATTCTGTACCTGCAATTCTGAACTCCCAGCACTCTCCTCCACTCTCATCCTGAGATCTGGAAGCCTGTACCCCATGGAGTCCAAATTCTTGGGCATTTTCTCAACAGGTGTGGACAGGGCATGGGCTGCTGCTGTTCTGTGCTGATTCTGCAGCAAGGGGGTAAGGAGAAGACGGTCAACTGAGAGGGAACCATACAAGAGAGGTGAAGCCCCGAGGCACAGAGCAGCATCTGCACTGGCAGGAACAATAGGGTTCACACCCCTGGGGATTTTCTGGACAGACACTCCCTGTCTCTCTGGCCTACCAGAGGAAGCTGGGCATCTTATCTGGTGGCAGCCACTGTTGGAACAGATCTAGGACTGAAATGTAGGCCCCATGAGTAAAGGGTATGCCTGAGGTGGTACCGGCATGGGGGCAGCACGGGGACTAGAATACGTGTGCGCAGAGATGGCAGACTCCCAAGGCAGGGCTGACCCAGAGGACTGCTTTACTGAGCCTAAGACGCACCTTGCCCTCAGGGAATCATAGTTAAGACAAAGGCAGGCAGGCAGAGGCTGGAACTGACAGCTGAGTGTGAGCTCTGATTGCACCCACCCCAACAACAGACTGTAGCCAAGACTGGGCAGCAGCACAGACCGGAGCTGAGTTGCAGTTTCTGTGAACTCAAACAGTGTATGATCTGTAGGGGAATATAGCCAGGATAGAAACAAATCCTGCGAAGTTGTTCTATTCTGTCAACAACATCAATCAGGGGCGGGACTGGAACTGAGTGAACCACCCCAGCCTAAATTAAGCATCCGGGGTTATCAGGCCTCCCTTTCCCATGCCGGATAGTGGCAGAGAGTGGTGGCCTGGCTGAGGTGACATAGATCTCTCTGTGACAGGAGGACGAGCAATTCCCTGGAGCATCTGCTCATTGGAGGGACCTGGGTCACAGCCCTGCAGGGTTACCAGTGATGGCATGTGGCAGAGGTGCAATGTGGGGAAGGAGGCATCAACCTACCAGACTAATTTATTTGCTGGGTGGGTCCTTTTGACCTCATGGAGCACTGGAGTGAGTCATACTTGAGCTGGCAGCAGATGTTATCTAGTTCCCGGAGACCTTTTGAACTCTCCCACCTGAGACTGGTGCTGACTGGGACAATTGATTTGGACCTCTTTAACTGGGCCAATCACCTGAGGACTATCCAAAGTGGTACCCAGGGTGTGTGGTTATGGTAAGGTTTGATTTTCCTTTTCCAGTTGTTGCCTGTGGGGAGGTGGAGTGACTTAATTGCTGGTATTTCTCCACAGCTGAGACTTCAACCCAGAGTAACTGATTCACTATGGTAGGACAGAGACCAGCTGAAAACAAGACAAAGCCACTTAACCCCACCACACCAAGAAGGTCCCCAGTTTCTCAGGCCATAGCACTGTATGGGTCCTGGAAAAACTCTAGGGGAAAAGGTACAGACTTCAGTCCCAAATTTTGGGCAAAGGGTTGGTTAATCACTACTCCTGGAGCCCCCAACCCAACTTCTCCTTATCTGCTCATCTAACCAAACGGTGTAAAATAATCATGGGGCAGAAATAGTGGAAAAACTCTGGTAACCAGAGTAGTTCAACCCCCGCCCCAAGGAATGATATGGCATACACAATTGAAGATCCCATTTATAAAAAGATGGCTGAGATGTCAGAAATCGAATTTAGAATTTAGATTGCAAATAAGATTAATAGAATAGAGGTAAAGTTGGAATTAGAAATTCAAGCACCATTTCAAAACTTGTCTGAAGAATTCAACGAATGCAAAGACACAATCACCAAAGATTTTGACACATTGAGACAAGAATTTGCAGCCCTCAAAGATCTGAGAAATACAGTAGAATAACTCAGTAACAGAATGGAGAAAGCAGAAGAAAGGATTTCTGACATTGAAGACAAAACTTTTGAATGCTTCCAAACTCTCAAAGAGGAAGAGAAATAGAGAGCAAAAACAGATGATTGTTTCAGAGAGCTCTGGGATAATTCAAAGAAAACTAATATTCGCTGTATAGAATTTCTGAAGGTGATGAAATTGGTTTGCAAGGCACAGAGGCTCTTCTTCATGAGATTATGAAAGAGAACTTTCCAGACATGCCAAGAGATTCTGAAATTCAGGTTGCAGACAGATTCAGAACCCCTTCACAACTCAACCCAAACAACACATCCCTCAGGAACATCATAATTAACTTCACTAAAGTCAATATGAAAGAGAAAATTCTGAAAGCAGCCAGACGTAAGAAAACCATAACCTACAAGGGGAAGAATATTACAATGACTGCAGCGATCTCTCTGATGAAACCTTTTAAGCTAGAAGAGGGTGGTCATCGACTTTTAATCTCCTAAAACAAAATAACTTTCAACCCAGGATCTTATATCCAGCTAAACTGAGTTTCATTAATGACGGAGAAATTAAATACTTTAATGACATTCACATGTTGAAGAAATTTGCCATAACTAAACCAGGTCTCCAGGATATTCTCAGACCTATCCTCCATGTTCACCAGCATAATTCTCCACCACAAAGATAAACTCACTCAGAACCTTTTGATCCAATTCCAACTTCCACAGTGGTGAAAGGATTAAAAATGTCCACTGGACTTTCAAAAAACTCAATATCCAAAATTCTACCTGGCTTATCAATATTCTCAATTAATGTGAATGGCTTAAATTGTCCTCTAAAGAGGCATAGTTTGACTCACTGGATATAAAAACTCAGGCCAGATATCTGCTGAATACAAGAATCTCATCTTAACTTAAAAGACAAATATAGACTCAGGATGAAGGGATGGTCATCTACATTCCAAGCAAATGGAAAGCAGAAAAAATCACGTGTTGCAATTTTAATCTCAGATACAATAGGCTTTAAACCAACAAAAGTATGGAAGGAGAAGGATGGTCATTCATTACTGTTAAGGGTAATACTCAATATGATGAGATTTCAATTATTATTTATGCACCCAACCAGAATGCACCTCAATTGATAAGAGAGACTCTAACAGACATGAGCAACTTGATTTCCGCCAGCTCCATAGTAGGAGATTTTAACTCTCCTTTAGCAGTGTTGGATAGATCCTCCAATAAGAAGTTAAGGAAAGAAATTTTAGATTTAAACTTAACCATTTGACATTTGGATTTACAGACATCTATAGAACATTTCATCCTAACAAAACTGAATACACATTCTTCTCATCAGTCCACGGAACATACTCCAACATAGATCACATCTTAGGTTACAAGTCTAATCTTAGCAAATTTAAAAGAGTAGAAATTATTCCTTGCATCTTCTTGGACCATCATGGAATAAAAGTTGAACTCAGGAATCTGCATACTCATACAAAAACATGGACGCTAAATAACCTTATGCTGAATGATACATGGGTCATAGACGAGATTAAGAAGGAAATTACCACACTCCAGGGTCTTTGCATTGGCTGTTCCCTCTGCCTGCAACACTCTCTCCCCAGAGATTTTTATAGGGCTCTCTCACTTCCCTCCTTGCTCTACCCTGACATTGACCCTCACTATCCCACTTAAAACTGCAACTTGACCTTTATCTTCCTTTCCTTTACCCAGGCCTACCTTTTCTTTCTTCTATGAAATTTATCACCT